>JACJUY010003693.1:43624-64270 GCA_014220935.1 Platorchestia sp. MABIK | reverse complement strand
TCTACCTACTTCTGCTGCTGCTGGCGCTCTAAGAACAGCGGCCGAGTGCAAAATGCCTCGGTCACAACTTGATTTAGTAGTTAGCAAATCTTCTGCTATGAAATTCATGGGATTTTCCTTCCATTTGTTGTGTAGGACATTCAAGTGAAATTTATGTCTTTGAAGTTTTATCATGTCTTTATGCAATAGGTTGTATGGATTAATGTGTGTCAATGTAATAAGCTTGTTTGTATGAACAGTTATTTCTTGCTTGAATTTTTTTTGTGTTCATTACTTCATAGTGATGCAGAAATAATGGAAATTGATTTCAAGTAGAGAAATTAAAAGTAATTTTAACTAGTACAATTGATTGAAATTTGAGATCAGAAATTTCTACTTTCAACACAGGGTTATATTGTTATACATGTTCCATCATCAATTGGCTCTCTCTACCCCATTGGGAAGCCAATGCTGCTGGCTTCAGTGTCTACTTGCTCATACTTCAAAAATTCAACTCTTTCGTGCAGTCTGAATGCAAAGCTGTATTTGCTCATACCCCATACATATTGTGTTTATGAATCCTTCCTCCTCACTGAGTATGAAGCAACAACATTTGATTGTGCCCCAGAAATCTTATGTTTATTAATTCTTCCTGCCCTGTGAATGCTACTATTCCTCCCTGTGCTGTGAATGCTATAATGCCTCCCTGTGCTGTGAATGCTATAATTCCTCCCTGTGCTGTGAATGCTATAATTCCTCCCTGTGCTGTGAATGCTATAATTCCTCCCTGTGCTGTGAATGCTATAATGCCTCCCTGTGCTGTGAATGCTATAATGCCTCCCTGTGCTGTGAATGCTATAATTCCTCCCTGTGCTGTGAATGCTATAATTCCTCCCTGTGCTGTGAATGCTATAATTCCTCTCTGAACTGTAAATGCAAAGGAACAACATTTGATTCTACCCAAACATCTAGCATTTATAAATAATTCCTGCACTGTAAGTGCTATAATCCCTCTCTCTGTGCTGTGAATACAAAGCAACAAAACAAACATGACGTGCAGGAGCATCTGTGGGCGGCGAGTGCGTGTGGAGCTGTCTACAGGCCGGTCGCGTGGCGGCGGCGGCAGCGGGGGCGGCGGTGGCGGAGGCGGGGGCCGCTACAGCGGGGGCATGCGGGGGGGCAGCGGGGCCATGTCCCGCGGGGCGCACCCCGAGGACAAGTGCTACCAGTGCGGCGAGCGCGGCCACTTCGCCCGAGACTGCGGCATCAGCTCCCGCGGCAGTGCCGGTGCTGGCCGCAGGCACGAGAGGTATGATAAGGTCCCTCTTGCTATGTCTTCTGCTTCTAGTTCCTCTCATCTTATAACTTCTCTGTTCTTAGTTTTTACTCGTGATCTCGTCATGATTTCAGCACGTTTTTTATTTTGATGCAGTTTTGATTTCATAACGTTTTTCATTTTGATTTAGTTTGATAGATTCACATGTTTTTCCAATTTTCATCTAGTGTAGGTTTCATCTTTTTTCATTGCATTTAGTTTTGATTTTAGGAAACTGAACTGCAAACTACAGAAATCATTCACCGAACCAAAGCTTTCAAATTGATTTGCCCTGGTTCCCAATAGAGGAAGTTTAAGGAAGAAATTGTTTTGAAAGCTGTGGTCAATGTAAAATATTGTGATTTGCTGTGTTGTGCAAAAGATGGCATCAAATGAATAATTTTACAGGTTAGTTTTGTTTGGTGTGCTAGTTGGAGAGTAGTGTTGTATATACGTTTGGTTTTTCGCTATCACGTGTGAAGCAAGAGGAAGTGAGTAATTTCTGGTCATTTTAGTCAGGTTGTGTTCCGCAGGCTATTAATAGAGTAGGTCTAGCTTGTTCCGTGGCTGCTATTTGCTTACCTGGATGTTGGGCTTATTCAGAACTGTCAAACACAACACCTAACCTAAAAATGTTAACAATTTCTTTGTGTTACCTGATGAAAATTTTCTCAGGTGTAGAATAGAGCTAATTAAAAAGTGCAAAGTGTTCTTCAAGTTGGATAAAGTGAGTCAAATGGCAACTGCATTATTACATTTCTTGCCAAACTAGGTAGGTCCGTCCATCTGACTGCCGATTGCTTCTGTATGAGCATTTTGAGAGAATATTTTACTTGAGAGAACATTTTAATTGAAGCATTAAGCCATTTGAATCCTTTACCTTTGTTAGAGGGCTGTTCACCTATATTAAAAATGAAGTTAAATATAAATACACAACATAGTTTTGTAAATACGACACATTTATGTGACTTTAATGAGTATTTATATCCGGTCAACCCTTTGCTTCCCGACGGGAACTCCAGTTCCCGTCGGGACCTCGTCTTCCTGTTTAGGGAAATTGACGAAATTTTAGGGTAATTCAACTAATAGGGAAATTATTTGAAGTAAATGACAAAATTAGAGCAATTAATAATATTCCTGCACCTATGTTTTAGACACTCCAGAAGTTTGACGCGTGCAATTTGCTATTGATATCCACTCAATGTAAGCTTCATGGTCTATGCAATACATTTTATACTTTTTTATTTAACTTCAGCAAGTTTTTCATAAGAACATGTATTTACAGATAAAATAAAGCAAAATCTAAATTGGAAATCTTTTCTCAGATTTTTCGGCTATTTTTTTTGGCGTGGAAGCATACATTTTCAAAGCATAATTTTGTTCAATTTGATTCTTTGACCACGGAGTGGGACAAATGTGTACCACTAGGTAAATTGTTCACACACGCACCAATGTAAATGTGTAGAATTTCAAACCATTTTGCGACCTTTTTTGAAGGAATTTAATCATTCCATGAAAATATTATTGAGCTCCTACATTTTGTAAATTTCTTACACAGGACGGAAACTCATTCCAGCAAATATATCGATATTACCAGTCTATTTTTCACAACCTAACCAAATCAACCTTTACAACACGTGCAATCGTAGTCAACATGTTAGAAAGGAAGTAAGCACCTGCTTATGCAGAAAAAAAACGTGCTAGGGTAATTTTGCTGATATTTCAGGGTAATGACTGAAATGATCTTAGAAAATTTTTCCCTTAACAATTAGAGTGTTGGGAAGGAAAGGGTTAATGGAGAATCCAATTTGCAAATTTAAGTAGCTTTTCCTCGAAATTTGTTACTACCACAAATTTTTGTAATAAATGCTTCCCTAATGTGGATCTGAGTGTATACTGAGCCATCTGTTCTTCACAGAATTGATGGTGAAACTAGAAGCAAAGTTTGAGTGCAGTAGCGAGGTCTCCAAGACTTTCCGTGGGTGTGTAGGGGTTTAATGTTAGGTTCAAGTATTACGAGTTGATATTGTGATAAGAGTCTTCAGGTGTGGGTTGCTGTTTGGTATGTAGCTTAAGCTGCATCCTTCTTGTGGTTCTGGCTCCTTGATAGCTATTCCTGCTGGCTGTAGGGCTTTTCTCTCTCAATTTGTCTCACATTTCTATTGTAAGAAATGAATATCAGTGTTAAAGTAAATACGTGGTGTGGATTGGCAGCTCCTTAATAGTGTTGCAAATTTATGTTCCCTGCCACTCATAATTGAATGGATTGTAAATCCATGTTCAACATCACTGGCAATTAAGCAAGCTCTATATCTTGGTCAATGTCTCTCAAAATGGAATGAGTACTTAACTTATGTTAGTACCGCTCATTCAGTGGATTATAAACCCACGTACAATACTTCTAGCAATTGACTGGGTCTTGAATTTATCTTCAAAATCACACATAAACCTCTCTCGGGGATGCATTTATGGTATTTATAAAAGTTAGGTTAGAAACTTGAAAACGAGGAAAATTCCAAGGAATTTAATCATGTTTAATTGGAAAACGTTTCGGAGTCCAGCTCCATCATCAGTTCAAAAATACAATTCATTATGTCTGCAATAAAAGAAGAAACAAAAATGTTGTAGACAGTCATTAAAACAGATCACGAAAACAAAAATAAAAACATTTCACAAAAATGAAAAATAAAGGACAAAATTGCTATTTAGTTACTATTTGCAATGGATATGAACTATCGGTATTGTTCAGGGCCGGTTTTCGTTTAAAAATATGTAACGACTCTAAAATCCTAAGGTCATAAGAAGTTGAACAGGAATCTAAGGTTTTGAAGTCTTTGGAGGATATTGGAACGTTGCACTGTTCTGCGTGAGTGCGTATTGCGGAGTGAGAGGGGTGAGCTAATTGGTTTCCAGTACGGAAGCTTCTACCGCGATGCTCGGCCACTCTGATATAAAAATTGCGTGACGTCATGCCGACGTACGATGATGTGCACTGCACACAATTGTAAGAATAAATCAGAGAGGCCCGCATCTCCACCGGAAGCGTGTCCTTGTACCGGAAAAAAGAAGCCACCTTAAAATTGTTAACCAAAGCTACGCACAACTGAAGGTTTTGAAAATATTTCTTACACAATAATTTAACCTCGAGTGACAATTTCTCAGAGGGCGCTCCAAAATACGGGAAAGAGCAGTGTAGATTGTCTTTGTTGGTATCTCTAATAGTTTGCGAAGCGTATTGCTTAGATAGAAATTTCTTAATTTGCGAATAATTTTAATTAATTAATTAATTTTTTTTAATTAACAATTAATTTTTTTTGGTTAACAATTTTAAGATGGCTTCTTTTTTCCGGTACAAGGACACGCTTCCGGTGGAGATGCGGGCCTCTCTGATTCATTCTTACAGTTGTGTGCAGTGCACATCATAGTACGTCGGCATGACGTCACGCAATTTTTATATCAGAGTGGCCGAGCATCGCGGTAGAAGCTTCCGTACTGGAAACCAANACCGGCCCTCAACAATACCGATAGTTCATATCCATTGCAAATAGTAACTAAATAGCAATTTTGTCCTTTATTTTTTATTGTTATGAAATGTTTTATTTTTGTTTTCGTGATCTGTTTTAATGACTGTCTACAACATTTTTGTTTCTTCTTTTATTGCAGACATAATGAATTGTTTTTTTGAACTGATGATGGAGCTGGACTCCGGAACGTTTTCCAATTAAATATGATTAAATTCCTTGGAATTATCCTCGTTTTTAAGTTTCTAATCAATTTGCGATTTCAGCAAACGACTGACCCGTTCAGATATAAAAGTTAGGTCTCCCAGGTTCAGATGTGAGCTCCTGAGCTGGCTTTTGTTTTGTTGCAGAATATCTCTTATCAGTTCACTGCTGTCAATTTTGCGGCACCTATTATCTTATATCCTGTTATGTAAACTTCTTTCAATCTTGCTGTTACCAAGTGCTGGGTGTGGGCACACGGCTTGTATAAATGTCCTCGTTTCTTAATTCTGTACTAAATGGTATCTTCTCTTTAGACAACACATTTTCTGGTTAGGGAGGCTCAAACTAATCAAATCATACAATATCACCCATTAATATTTGCCCAACTCGAAAATCATTCATTGGGAGTTGATGCTTGAAGGCCTCATACATGAGAATGCTTTTGTAGGTAAGTAGGTGCACAGTATGTGTGTGTTGCTTTCCAAGTTCAAATCTTGGGATTCTCCGTACACTTGAAGCTTGGTTTTGTGTAGTCAAACTGTTCAGAGGTATAATGCTAAGTATTTGAGGCTGATCGTACCCGAATGAGTGTGATGTAGAATCATAAGCCAATGATCTGGTAGCTTCATTTTACCGGTGGGATCGAGCCATGTAAAAATTTCATTTTGAATTAATTGGTATTAACACATACGAGAATAGTCTGTAAGAAAGTGAAGTATTCATTTATACTCTTGTGTAAAAAGTGCCTCAACTTGTAATTCTTGCTGAGAAAAGATCAAATATCACCATTTAGTTGCATGAAATTCAAATTTTCTGATGCTGACTACCTCTTCATTAGAAATTTTTGTCGAGTGTGAATGCAGTTTGCGACTAAATTATTCGTACACCCCTAGTCTTTCAAAACTTTCTAGAATTACTCAAAATCTTATGTTGCCACAGGCATAAGATTTTCACAGGGTGTGAAGCACACATTAGTGACAATAATACGAAGTTTCTAGAACAAACATTTTTGAGAAATTTCACAAGCTGAACTTCAAAAGCTGAACTTTAGGCCTGCATAGTCATAAATGATAGCCAAAATTCAATCTCTGCGAGTTTTAGATGGAGACCCTTAGGTTCATAGTGATGAGAATAACAGGTGAATAATAATATTGATGGTAAAATGCACAATAGCAGTTGTTGAATAGAAAACAACTCGCTGGAAACTTCAACTAGTGGAAGTGTTTAGTGAGCGGATCTCTGAAACAGGCTTCACTCATTCCCTAAATGTCCCTACAACAATCCTTCAGATTCTGGCTCCAAACTAATCTTTCAGTGTGATTAAATTACTGTTCAGAAACAGAAATTAGAAGTTACGTTGTGATGTTCAAACACTAACTTTTGAGCGTGATTCTATTAAGACAATCATGAAGCGCTTCATGGTGCATAAATTTTCCATTTATTTTTACATGTTTGTGCTAATTTTGATATTTGAAGTACTGGTAAGAGGAGCTTAGACACCAATCTACAGAAAACAGAAATAAAAAGCAAGCAACAAACCGTTTGTCATGGTCAAAATGGCTTAAACTTACCTAATCTAACCAACAAATATTATTTTTATGTAGGGAGATTCACGGAAGTGAAGAACGCAACAATGATTAACGTTATTTCAAGCTCATCTCTTGGCTGGACTTGCTCATCTCCTATCTAGTGTTGTTGGTTCCAAAGATACAAGAAAATTACGTGTACTTTGGCGTGGGTGTTGACTTATTTTTGGCTGTTGAAGAGTTGTCACGAACTTATTTTACTCTCATACGTTCTCTTTCTCTTACACAAAGAAATGAGCAAATTTTCATAATTAAATGTAACAAGATGTAGCTAATCAGCTCGTTCTTCGTTGTATCCTTGCACAAGTCCGGAAGTATTTTTTCTTTAATTGGTGTGCAAATTGAAGCATGCTCGAACTCCTAAGTGTAAAGACTGAAGTTTTTCAGCGCAAGATTGATATTTATTGTTTATTTTTACAATATTTATTACTATTTTCATCAAGGGCTTTAGTTCTATGCTACCCTGTACTTTTTACCGAGTTTTTCATGGCTTCATTTTGGTATTACAATGCCGCACTTTTGTGAGGTACTGGAAAATTCTCTATTTGCAATACGTTCTTAACATATTATGGACTTCAATGATTGATGAAAATGTTCTGTTTGCTGTTCGTTTTGTTTGCCGTTTTCATAGCTCATGGAAAATTTTTTATATTTTCTTTTACTCAATGTCTGTGTAACACTATCATTAAGAGTTAACTCTGGTCTTTATTTCAATGTCCGTTAATTTTATTAGATTAGTATTATTAGAGTTTTGAAGGGTTTGGTATGCGTTCATTTGTAGTTGAAATCAATCATCTAAATTATTTCTCATCATTTTCGTCTGTCTGCTTCTTTCAATCCCGAAATATTTTTGCATTCAATTGTACATTCTTTCAGCAGATTTGTCTCTCGCACTACTTTGACAATGAACGTATCTCTTGGTATGGTTACTGATATCAATGGAAATCCTTATTTCGAGATTTTTGGTATTTATTATGAGTATGTAAGAGATACTTTTGTACAAGACTCTTAACTGAGCTTTACCTTTCATAGGCCGCACGGTTGAGAGAGAGTCGGTCCGGTGAAGCGCATCCTTAATGTCCCCTTGTGGTGCGCCTGTCTCTCGCTCCTTCATTGCTGCTGCATTCTCCTGCGTTAGTTGTCGTCTCTTTTGTCGCCTGCCCTGCCAGACAAATCCTGAGCCAACTAAATTTTACTGCCTCAGATCTGTCCAAACGTGTGAGACACAGTTGCTCCAACACCAAAAACCTAGCCCGCTTAATTTTATCGGCCACTCCGAAAGTGACGTTTCTTCGCTCTCAAACTTCGTCGCACTCAATGTCGTCCACCGGTCGCACATGAATGATTAACACCTTTCCTCTCCTGAAAACCTGCTCTATCAGCCTTCAGTCGTCTACCTCTTAGCAATGAATAGTCGGTCAACTGCAGTGTAGTTCCATTGGACTCATGACCAAGGAGAGCGTTATTGCCTCGCGCACTAGCGTGTGTCGAGCTACTTTCATCTCAGGGTTAGAATGGCCCCTGAAACTACCGACACTTATGTGAGCCCTCACTTGTTTCATTTCATATCCCCTGTGCTCCCTACGACATCCACAAACCTTCCCTCTCCAGTCACATCACTCGCTGTTCTTCTGATACGGTTCTTCGCTCTCAAATTGACATGTGGGTGTTATCTCCGTTCTCAAAGTTGATTTGAACTCCTCTCCAGTGCTTGCGAGTGAAATCATTCGAGTGGGGATCAGTGCTTATTTGACTCAAAAATGTGCAGGCTGTGGCAGTCAATTCTGCATTTTCGCAAAGGCTGTGGAAGCCTAAAATTGCTGAATTGGCTGCCGCACCTTGTATGTGCGATCAAATATTCAGTAACGCTGACCATGAAAGACTTGAAAAATCTTTACCATTTCAACCATTTTTTAGGCATCCAATTACCTAAGATGACAACCTCGTATGCACGATGCCTCTTGTCAAATTGATCCTTTACCTCAAATGATACTCGAGTGCGTGGTGAGGTTTTCAAAGTACTTCTACTCTTCATTTGGCGGCCCCTGCCTCCAGTGCCACATTAGAGCTTTGGAGTGTGGCTCGGTTTGCACCTTCGCTCTCAAAGTAATTCTCCGAGCCAATGAAGAAGTTCACTTGCATCTAATCCTCGCTCTCAATGCTGAAGCCCACAAAATTTAGCTCGACTGAGGCCTATTTCACGTTACGTAGTCGAGAAACCTTCGCTCTCAATGCCTTGGTGCAACTACTGCGTGTTAGCTCTCCAATATTTGTGCGTAGCTCTCCTTCAGCAGCGGTGCTGACGTCTGTAGAGTCGCTATGCCATGGTGAGTTCGCAGGGAACTTCTCATGAAGTTTGTAGTTGTCTAGAGCCTGCACCTCTATTTTTCATGCAACGCTTTCTCTTAATCAGGCACCACCTAAAGAGGAAAAAGAAAGTTTTTTTCATTCATTTACCCACAGCAGAAGGGAGTTGTTTATATGATATTTCTCATTTAGCCATTGCAGAAAGCTAGTTAGCTACCCGTCAGAAGGATGCCGTTATGGTTTCAGTGGGAATTAATGCTCCTCGGAGGAACATAAGAGGTCTCGAGCTGTATATCAAGTAGACTTTGCTCTAGTTGGAATAAAATCAAATAGGTGTATGGTTTGCTTCCGACCTTTTTCCGTTGACTGCCTGCCTTCCTTTTTTAAACACTTGCTACTTTCGTCTTCAACTTTTATCTTGCTTCGTGTACTTTTTCCTAACTTGCTGTCTCATAAGGCACAGCAGTTCTTGTGTGAAAACGCAATTTGTGCATAGATTCGCTGTCCCCTTAACTCCTTGCTGAATAGTGTTCTCTTTCCTCTCTATATAACACTTAAGTTGAGCCTAGGGACGCTTGAATTGACTTGTAATTTGTTCTATCTCAACTAGTAGTTTTCATCGAAATTTATATCATGATTTCGGAATGTTGAGCATCTGCAATTTCCTAATTTTATTTTATTATTTTTTTCTGGAGGAACTCGGAACTTATGTGTTGATGTTGCTTTGACTTAACGTGGTAAAGTGTTCGGCATTATACGAGTATGTATATCATCATGGGCTACGATTTAAATGCCTGCGAGCTGAAGAGCTTTTCTATCCCAGCCTAATATTTCTCCAATGTGCATGGCACACGCACTTCAATTAAAAATAACTACATTATTGTACTCGTCCTTGCAGAAATAATTCTTTTCATGAGTTGGGCTTCTCGTGTCTTTCATGAGGCACCTTATACCTGAATATTATTAACTCTAAATAGTTCAAAATAGAACACGACAAAGGTGGGATTTCCCGATATCTGCAAGTACAATGCCACTATAGGTAAGCGTTGGTATTTCGTGTGTCAATTGTGTACTCATGAGAAGTGAACTAGTGTCAAAAAGTCGAATTTAACGAGAGCGTAACTAGTTGTGGAAACGTGCTACAAAGCATCAAAGGTACGATTTTTCCTTATTCCAGTGCTAGCGTCAGTTTTACTTGATATAGAATGGGCATTTACAGGTCGATTTTTTTTCATAATGCTTACCATAGTTGTAGGTTACATGATTATAATTGATTCGCTCGAAAACTAACTAGGAATGTTAATTTCATGGCTCCCTTTGGGAGATACAACTGTTGTTTCTATGGGGATAAACGTTTCTACGGGCAAGATATGAGATCTCGAGCTGAAGGAAAAGTTAGTCTTCCATATGTTGGAAAAAAGGTTTTAAAGTTTTTGTTAGAGAGGAATTTTATTTATTCATTTCTATCATTTTTTTCAGATCTTCAATTTTCTTCTACTTTTATCTTAATTCAGGAACTCCTTTGAATCTTACTGCTTCTATACGCAGTGTGTAAGGGCACACCTCTCGCATTGAGTCCTCTTTTTCTTAATTTCATGCTAAATTACTCCTCAATCCCTTGGGAATACCTTTGTTGTAGTTAGGGAGGCTTAACCTTGTATTCTTTTCTAAATTTAGTTGGCAATGAAATCTGTGAAGCATGTGCAAGTAAAGTCAAAGTACTCGTTGAGTTTCAAAGTATACCAACAGAATCAATTCACTTGACATTTTTCAACTCGGGCTCTTCAGAATAATACAGCCCACAAAGGAACGCAATGATCGCGTCGGTAACTGACCGTCATGTACCAACAAATGCAGCTGAGACTATCGCTTTATTTCTTTCAAACAAGCTCTGAAGTAGCAGAAGTTGACGGTTGTGGTCCCTTTTAGCTTCATGTATAAATAAATACAGAAGAAACAACCTCTTCATAATTTTTTAGAAACAAGCTCTGAAAGAAGTTGACGGTTGTGAACTCTTTTAGCTTCATGTGAAAATAAAAGCAAAAGCGACACATTCATTTTTTCAGAAACAAGCTCTGAGATAACAAGTTGACGGTTGTGGTCTCTTTTAGGTTCATGCACAGGGTGTTTTTTAAGTATGGGACTCGAAAAAAATCTTTACCTTTTGATACAATAAACGGATTCAACTGCCGTTTTGTTTTCAAAATTCAGTTCACTGTATCAAAAGTTTTTAAAGATTTTTTCGGGTCCCGTATTTAAAAAACGCACTGAATGCAGAAGAGACTACACCTTTATTTTTTAGTAACAAGCTTGGAAATAACAATTTACGGTTGTGGTCTCTTCTAGCGTCATTTACAAATAAATGCAAAAGCGACGTTCCATTATCTTAGAAACACGCCCTAAAATAACATCGCTTGCCGCCTCTAGCTTTGGTTCGTTCCAGCAGGTCGCGGTCTCCCCGCCGTCGCCGCTCCTCGTCTCGCTCCCGCTCCAGGGACCGCCGGGACCGCAGCCGGTCTCGATCCCGCTCCCCTCGCCGGTCCCGGTCCCGCTCCTACTCTTAAGTGAGGTGTGTGCGGGTCATGTCACCTGGTTGTTTAGTTAACAGTTTGACCGCAATGTGTTAGGCTGAAGTTCAATGTTCAACTCGTATGTTAAGTCAATTGTTGTGAGCAAATTTATAAATTCCAAACATTAACTGGGTCGCAAGCAACATGTTTAACACGTCAACCGCGATGATTAAACTGAAGTTCAATATTTAACTCATATTTCAAGTCAACTGTAGTAAGAGATTTTGGAATAGAACATGAACTGGACCGTGCCTTTATTTAGCTTTGATTAATTAAGTATTTAAGAAAGTTGAGTTTGTGACTACTGGTCGGTCAGCAGCATTATGTAAATTCCCTCCGTGTACACCGGCGGTTCACGTCGCGGTCTAAGTGTTGAATGCTGTCATTTTGATCGTGCGAGTTTTGTCTTGACTAGTAATGGTCTTATTTTCTGAGTCTCGTTTGTGGTTCTCCAGTGTTGCTGGTGATCTGCAAACACAAAACCAATCAGTAGCACAATCTATTGCAAGTCAACAAAGCAGTAAGACATGCCTTAATTTTTCATTCATTCCATTTCTTCTCTCACGAAGAAGGCCGGCATACCGTGCTACCGACTTCCTGCCAGAGATTACCCGTTTTTTTTCCATTTCACCTTTTGATCAGATCGAGATGTTTGCGCCTACTTTTTCATGGTAGCTAGCTGTGCCGAGCTGAACACGGAGATTTTGCTGCGGTGTGGTACGGCTGAAATTTAATTATCACTGATTTTTTGCGGTGATAATCCTTTAACTCTGCGGATCTGGAGGTTCAATTTTCAGAAAGTAAATAAAAATTGCTCACAAATGATCAGGAAAATAGTTCGCGGTTTCCTCATTCCTACGCGTTGGGAAAATAATTTGATTTTTTTCAATCTTTGCAGATCCTTCCATACGTTCAAGGTTGACTGAGCATTTCAAAGACGTGTTGAAATGAATTCTTTCTGCCTAAATATCCGTTTTAACTAGAGCATTTCATCCTAGCGCACCTTGTGATTAAGTCAAGTAAAAACTGGATCATTAAGTTGGGTGGAAACGGATCCATTTAGCCGAGTGGAAACTGAAGCATACTCACAGCGCCAGATTCCTTGGGGACTAAGTAGACGAAGAATGAGTTGAATATACGTCAAGACATTGTAATAATACATTTAACAAACAAGTTCCAAAGTTCCTAAGGCTGAAACTCCCGCGGTTACCTACGTACGTCTCGTGGTGAAGTCGTAAAACTTGGGTTTTGACGCAGCTTTTAAGGCACCGTGATACTGAAAAACAATTTTAAGCGATGTACGCGTGAGATGCTAGCTTCACTGATTTAAACTGTAAAGTGCTCGGTTATTTCTTGCTATTCGTTTTAATTTTTGTGTAGTAATTCTGCTTGCTAAAGACAAGTTTTCCAAAGGAGGCTACTGTTGGTTCAAATTCTTATCCGGCCAATTTAGCTGAGTCATCTTATATGTCAATACATATGACGAACTCGAAATAATTCGAAGTGAAGCGCATTCAAGGTGGAATTTTCCAATTTTTGGTGCAGTGATTGTTCCGATATTTGATGCTGGTGTCTCGTGTGTCAGTTGAGTTCTTTTGGGAGTCAACGAGCATCGAATTATTAAGCTATTTTAAGTGATGAAATGCTGAGTTCGACCCATCAACTTCATTTCGTATTGTATTATTTCTCCCGCAAGTAGCTAAAGGAAATTTTCTGTGATCCTTTTACCGTACTTTTCTTGTGCAGCATTCCAGTGGACCGTGGTTCTGGACTAACTTCTCCACAGTGAGGGGCGGGCACAATCTCAAGAATATCTTGGGATCTTTGTATAAGAATATCTTGGGATCTTCGTATAAGATAAGGGATATCTGTTGAAGAATAACTTGAGATCTCCGAACCTCGTGGATCCATCGGAATATGTTCTAAATTTTTCTATGTACGCGTCCTATTCTTTGCTAGGTTTCTATTGTAGCGCGAGGTGGTGTAATTGATAGTTTCAGTTGGAACTTCGTGCAAGTTGAGCTGGACAGCGACACGCTATGTTAGGTTACGCTTATGTTGAGTATTATTTTTGAGATGTGGCTGATCTCTGTAAATTTTGTCGCTTTACCTGAGGAATTATGACGAGTGCTGGTATTCGTGTTGTGAATTTTGTATCGAAACGCATTTGATTTTTTTGATCTCCAATGTTGTACGTGCATCATTTTAAAGACGTGTCTAATTTGAAGTGATCTTTAAGTTTACATTTGTGTTATCATGCGTTTCATTTCTTTTTCCTTCTTGGATAAGATACTGTTTATTTTGAGCGTAGGTGTAGTAAGCGGATTTTCACCAAACAAGTCTTTTGGTGAGTCATAGATAAGAGAAAACCCAATGTGGTTGTCATTGCTTTTGCATTCAAAATGTCCAAAAGCCTGAGTGCTTGCTTAGCTTCGTATGCCTTTTGTCGTATGTTGCTCGGGAAACGTGAAAGATTATGTATCATTCAAGTTCTCCGAGAAACATGTTAGAAGATCTCGACCTTATTTTTGCGTATTCGTTTATGCACTTGATCAATTTTACCATGTGGTATGAGAGGATTTTTTTTTGTGGTGTTGATCTGATTCTAGTGATAAATTTTTGTGTATTTTGTTGCAGTTTAGTCCATTGGTTCCGTTTTTTCACATCGCACGCTAACTCTCAGGCTTTTTTTCAAAGTACGATATCCGTGCGTATGCTTTTCTTCTCAAGCATTCTTTGCTAAAGTTGTGCATGATGGAGGCGCGAAGAAATGTTCTATTTGGAATCATTTTATGGTGTCCCCGACATTGTGTTCATACCCGTGTGCCATTTGTGCGCGTGTGTGTCAAGTTACGCTGTGTATGTGTGTGTGTTCAGTTGTCCCGTATTGAAGGAATTAGCGTAAATAAAAGCTGTTGCTGTATTTACAGCAAATAAAGCTGCATCAATACTTCTAAATTGCTTGGCACTTGTTTTCGTGTTCCAACGGAGCTCAAGGAAAAAGGGTTTCACCGTGGAGAATGTTATGTGGATCACTGTCTTGTTGGAACATCTCGTTCCGCCTGCGTGTTGCACGGAGTGTTGATCAGTTGCCGCTGTGGAGGATGCAGTCGGCGTTTTTGAAATAGCCATCCGTTAATGATGCTACTACGAAATCATCATTGGATAAGTACAATATTAACATTTGGTAGAATTACCAAAGTGACAACTAAATAGTCTTTGACCGAAGTTGTCGTTAACTGAGTTTATTATTATCATTATTAATGATTCTTGGATCTCGATAAACCGAGAATTGAAGCAGCACCAGAAGCCTGTTCTATGACAGCTCTACGATGCTGCTTCCTTGTTTTTCTCCAAGTTTTTAAACTTGAAAGTTCAAAAATTATAATTTACGTTATTTTCTTCCCGTTTCTGTAAGAATGTTTTAGGATGGTTCCAGTTATTCAATTGACATACATAATTTCATTTGCATTGGTGTTTGCGCAATAAAGTTTAGCCTTTTTCAGTTTAGTGGCAATTAATACCGCTCAGTTTGTACAGAGTAAGTCCGTCAATTTGAACCCTCCGACATTTTTTTCTCGGTGGGTCTCTGACTTTCCAAGAAACGGTAAAATTCTGTAGGCTGTTGCTGTTCCCCTTGAAATGTAGTTCAGTGAAATTATTATCCTCGTCGGATTGTGACCCTCTTTTGTGAAGTGTGAGTAAATAATTCTTCTGTGAACTTGTGCGGCTTTATTTCCCTCACTTCTGCCCCTCAGGGGGATACAACCGTTGTATCTATGGGAATTAGCACTCCCAGGGGAAAATGTGAGGTCCCGAGCTGAGAACTTAGGCCTTCTTTATGTTGAAATGGAATGTTTTTTGTAATGTTTAGGACCACCTTTTTTCGGTTCACTGCTGCCCTGTTTTTCAGCACCTACTACTTTCTTCTTCAACTTTTATCTTGTTTCCTGAACTTCTTTCTTAACTTCCCGTTTCCATGCTCTTCTGCATAGATTCCGCATTCCCTTATCTCCATACTAAATGGTGCCTTCCTCCTTCCTTTCTTTGATACGCTCTTTTTTTAGTGGTTAGGGAGGCTTAAACTGACAAAATATAATCTAATCTGTGGCTTCTGTTGTACATTTCTTCCTCATGCTTGTAGTCATGTATTTTTCCTTTACATGGTAAGCTATGAGGAGCCTGTGGTATTCATAATATTTTTTCAGAATTGCTCTACTTCAACGAGTTGAGACTTATGCTTCAAGAGTTCAAATCACTACAACAGTGAAATACAAAAACTTGTTCCAGCATTAAATGGAACTAACTGATATTCTAATAGGGAGGCTTAAACTACCTGATAATCTAATCTAATAACATTTCCTCACTTTTGTAAAAAATGCGTCCTTAATAATTAAAAAAAAAACGTTTCTGTTCTTGAAGTACAATAGATGAAGAATGAGTCGAAGATACGTCAAGGTATTGTAATGAAACATTTTACCATCGAGTTTCAATGCCTAACCCATTATGTACACGCGAGCGTCCATATAGCAGCATATCAGTTAACACTTTGACTGCGATGGTTAAACTGAAGTTCAACATTAAGCTCAAATTCAAAGTCAATTGAAGTAAGCAATTTTGAAAATAACAATCAAGTGGATCGTACCTTCATTTAGTTTTAACTTCTAATAATAATTGAGCTGACTAGCACGGTCAGCAGAATTATGAAAATACCCTCAGTGGCCACTGGTGGCGTACGTTGCGGTCAGAGTGTTAATGTTGCTCAATTTTATGCATTGGTTATCCAGTTGACGTGCGCAATTACCGTGTTAACTTTCGTGTAGCTGCTTGTAGCAGTCTGTTGCCCATCGTATCACTTGCCTCACAAATGCTGTCAGCGACCGAATCCTGCACTTGTCTCATGATTTGCGTTACGACATGTCTTCTTAGCCGGGAGTTGTTTGTTCTCGTGAGACTAAATTTATTTGTAGTTGGTTGATCCTAGAGAGTATGATGCGAGGTCCCGAACTAGAGGTTATACTGACTTGGTTGAAGTACAATAGGATATAGTTACTTTACGGATCATCTTTTATCTGATCCCGGTAATCGTTTTTTCAGCGCCCGTTACTTTCGTCTTCAACTTCAATCTTGTTTTACGAACTTTTTCCAATCTTGCCGTTTCAATGAGCAGAGTGGGGAAACTTTGTGCGAAGAGACTTTTTTCCCTTAATCCACCAATGAACAAAGTTTCATGCGCTGTTCGGCAACGTTATGTTTTTCCCACGAACTCATTTCAAATACAGGGTGGGGCCGGAAGATTGAGCAATTTTGAGAATTAATAAAAATGCAATGGGAGGATATAGAGAACAAAAAGTTTATTATAGTCGAGGTTAACACTACAAACTATTTATAATCCTTTTGTTCTGCAAATTATACCAGCAAGTTGGCGGCCGTTAGCAGCAATACACCGTTGGAGTCGATCTCTCAAGTTTCGTACCGCACGTTCTCCAATAACGCGGGGTATGGCGTTAACTTTTTCAATAATATGCTCCCTTAGCTGTGGTAGGTTGTGAGGGCGATGTTTAACTACCTTTTCTTTCAGATATCCCCAAAGAAAGTAGTCACAAATGCTCAAATCAGGTGACCGCGAAGGCCAGCTTAATTAAATCGCCCTTCAGAGACACCAGACGTCCGGGAAACATGCCTCTCAAAACACCGAGTGAAATTTGGGCTGTGTGAGCTGTAGCCCCATCCTGCTGGAACCACATGTCCCCCAATCCCTCTTCTTCAACAATATTTTCTATAGTGGGCTGCAGAAAATTTTGTAACATTCATGTAAATTTTGTAGCGTTTTGTAACATTCGCGGTCATTCCTTCCTCCTCAAAGAAATGTGGGCCTATCAGGCCAAATTGTAGTACGGCACACCACACCGTTAGTTTAGGGCAGTGGTTCTTGACCTTTTTACTCCCACGCCCCCCTTAAGAATTGCCAGGGGAAATTGTGAGCGGATGGACTCGTAAATAAAAGCTCACAACAAAGAATATTGTGAATAAATAGGTCCTCAAACATATTCAACAGAGAGAGTTCACTCTTTTGTCGAAAACTTAACTGGGAAAAATGAGGCATTACTGCGGAGGCTCCCCTCAGGGGGATACAAATATTGCATCTATGGGAATTGGCGCTCCCAGGGGGACTATGTGAGGGCCCGAGCTAAAGGTTAGGTAGGCTTCCTTTTTGTTGAAATAAAATAAGTTTTTGTTCTGTTACGGACCATCTTTTTTCGGTTCACTGCTGTCCTGTTTTTTCAACACCTACTACTTTCTTCTTCAACTCTGATCTTGTTTCATAAACTTCTCTCTCATCTTACTGTTCCTATGCCCTTTCTGCATAGATTCCACGTTCCCTAAACTCCATACTAAATGGGGCCTTCCTCTTTCCTCTCTTTGGATCGCCTTTGTAGCGGATAGGGAGGCTTAAACTAACTAATAATCTAATCTACTGCGGAGGCTCGCAGCCCCCTGAGGAGAGCGCAAGCCCCAGGTTAAGAACCGCTGGGTTAAGGAAATGTAGATGCTTTTCCACTTCACCATGTTGCCTGCAGAAATGATGTCGAGGCTGTTGAGAAGAACCACGTGTCCCCCTCCCCGAGCATTGACTCCTCAAAACTGCTCAATCGGTTCTGCCCCACCCGATAAAACATCTGCAAGTTTTTATTAATATTTATCATTAATTAGGAAATGACTTGTTCGAATAATTTAACGCTGCCCAAAAATGAGAATTCCCCACTAAATGGGGCCTTCTTCCTTCCTCTCCAGGAGAGATCTTTTATGTGATAAAGGACGGTTGGACGGATAAAATAATAGCCAGTGGATTATTCAAGCGTGGTTTTCGATGAAAAAAAAAATAGAAATGTATGCAAAACTGATCAGTGACTGTTGTCAAGCCGTATTTAATTTAGATTTGATCATAAGTTAGTTTTATCATCGTTTACTACAACATAATTTTCAAAAAGAGGAAGGATGAACACCATTTAGTATGGGGTTAAGGGAACGCGGAATCCAAGTTCAAGGTGTGTTTTCCGCACAAGATCCACTGCGCATAGAAACAGGGCGAAAGTTTATGGAACGAGATTGAAGCTGAAAAAGAAAGTCAGGACACAGGTGAACAGAAAAAAAGATGGTCCATTACACAACAAGAAACCTACTGAAGAAATGGCTTACTCTCAGCTTGGAATCGAATATTTTTCCCTAGAAGCGATAATTCCCATAGAAAAAAAAGTTGCAAATTTCTGAATAGGCCGCGTTCAAGTAAGCCGGAAAAATGAACGGCCCATTTCGGGAGAGGTTCGGTGATGCGTTCATGCTCAGCTGGGCTTAGACGGAGGGTGCTTTCCCCGGGGCAACGCCCTCTCTCCCTCCCCGCCTCTCTAAAAAACCTCTGAACCCCCGATCTAATGCCTCCCACCCGTTCCCCATGCGTATCGTTGCTGCTAGCCTGCCACTATTCATGCTGGAAAAACTCAGGGGCGACTGACTTGGTAGTGCGCTAAATGCTAATGGCAGTCTTGACGTTAGGGTGTTTCTCTCAGTTGCTCTGCCGTCATGGCCTCATGTCTAATCCCAACCCAAGAAGTTTTTTCTGGTCGAGAACAGTGGCCGAGGGCTAAAGTTTTAACGTTGTTAGATTTATTGAAAGCAAGGTGTCAGTCGAATTGTATTTATTGTGTCTGTAAATATACTTTCTTTACTAAGTTCTATTGCCTCTAGGTTGCCGACTTTGAAATAATCTGTTGCTCAAATAATTCTCCATTTAGTTCAAAAGTACGTACCTGTTGACAACCGTAACGAATTCTTCGCTGTTATGCTATTATTAACACAGGATGGCTCGTGATAGGACTTCCACAGATATAATTTGTGTTACTTATTTCTGTTTCCTGTAATTGGAATATATCTTAAATATTTCCTTTTTGCCTCTCTATATATATATCTGCTGGGCAAGCTATATTTCATTATTCCTTAGTTTGGGCATTATGGTCAAATAAGAAGCCATATCTGCGCGAAGTTTTATTGATTCACCTTCATACCTTATTAATCTAATTGACACACTCGTTTCTGCCAAAGCACTTGGCCTTCGTTCTAGAAGTAATTCTTGAATTCTTCACGAATACGTTGATTTTGTGCCGGCCTCCGTGAAATAGTGCAGGTTAAAAATAGCATCATCTTTTCTCTACGTACCTTGAATTACATTTCGACATCCTCACTCGGTCACAGTTAAGGGCATTTCACCCTCCGTTCAAATGCAAGTGGGGAAGCTTGAGCGGGTGAGAGGAGTAGGGTAGAGGCGTCACCCTGGGGAAGAAACCCTCCGTCTAAAGCCACAGTGCAGCTAACTCCCAAACGAAATCTGTCGTCAGTACTGCTGTTTAGAGTACATAGCGATATTTACGGTAGTAAAGTAGGAAATAGTAAAGACTTGTACTTCGCGAATGTGCAGAAGAATTAAAAAAAAGCTGGAGAGCAAAAAGTATGGCCAGTTAGCACCTCGCTGTTACGTAGTGGAGACACCGGCTGCATCTCACGCAGTGACGGTTTTTTAAAGCTGTGTTTAGACGGAAGGTGCCTTCCCGGGGAAACGTCCTCTCTCCCTCCCCGCCCCTCCAAATAACCCCTAAACCCCCGATCAAATGCCTCTCACCCTTTCTCCATGTGTGTTGCCGACGCCACCCTTCACGTCGAAAGAAACATGGGTGGCCGCCTGGCCCATGAAGACGGGGGGTTTCTTCCCGAGGGTGACGCCCCTACCCTACCCCTCTCAATCGCTCAAGCTTCCCCACTTGCATTTAGACAAAGGGTGAGATGCCCATAAGTGTAACAAGAAAGAGGATGCTTTTTTTAACCTGCAAACTATTCCACGGAGGCCAGCACAAGGAGATCAACGTATTCGTGGAGAATTCAAGAATTACTTCTGGAACGAAGGTCAAGTGCCTTGGCAGAAACGAATGTATAATTAGATTAATAAGGAATGTAGGTGAATCAATAAAACTTCGCGCAGATATGGCATGTTATATAACCATAATGCCCAAACTAAGGAATAATAAAATATAGCTTGTCCAGCAGATATATATATATATATATATATATATATATATATATATATATATATATATATATATATATATATATAT
>JACJUY010003693.1:11274-43524 GCA_014220935.1 Platorchestia sp. MABIK | reverse complement strand
TATATATATATATAGAGAGAGAGAGAGAGAGAGAGACAAAAATGAAATATTCAAGATAGAGCATGATTACAGGAAATAAAAATAAGTTATACAAATTATATCTGTCTAAGTCCTATTACGAGCCATCCTGTGATAATAATAGCATAACAGCGAACAATTTGTTCCGATTTATAAAAGGTACGTACTTTTGAATTAAATGGAAAATATTTGAGCAACAGATCATTTCAAAGTCGGCAACCTAGAAGCGATTGCTCTTAATAAAGAAATTATATTTACAGGCACAATAAATACAATTCGTCTGACGCCTTGCTTTCAATAAATCTAACAACGTTAAATCTATAGCTCTCGGCCACTTTTCTCGACCAGGAGAAACTTTTTGGGTTGGGATTAGGCATGAGGAAATGACGGCAGAGCACTTGAGAGATACACCCCATTTTCCAGACTGCCAATAACGCACTGCCAAGTGCCAAGTCTGTCGTCCCTGAATTTTTCCAGCATGAAGGGTGGCAGCGACAACACGCATGGGAACGGGTGGGAGGCATTAGATCGGGGGTTTAGAGTTTTTTCAGAGAGGCGGGGAGGGAGAGAGTGCGTTGCCCCGGGGAAAACACCCTCCGTCTCCATCCAGCTTGCAGTACGCCACTAGCAATCTTGAGTGTAGGTGTGTCTCTCAGACGCTTTGTCATGTCCCATTGCGTAATCCCAACCCTAGAAGTTTCTCCTAATCTTGAAAAATGGCCGAGGGCTAAAGTTTTAACACTGATAGATTTATTGAAAGCAAGGGAAGTACTTTGGAACTGCAAAAATGAAGATTATAAGAAAAAGGTGAGCAGAGAAAAAGCAATGAAAGAAATAGAAGCCGAGTTGGAGCTGTATTCACAGGTGGAAATAAAGAGTAAAATTCATACTCTGAGGTCTCAGTTTAGGAAGGAGAGCCGAAACATCGCAAAATCATATAACTCAGGCAATGGATTTGACGACATTTATGTCCCCAAACTATGGTGCTATGAAAACCTAACTTTCTTGAATGATTGCGATTTTCCCAGGGATTCATCTACAAATTACCAGTTCGATGAGGTAAGCTGAATGAAACAGTCTATATTTCTTCCACAATTTTGTCGAATTGATTAAGAAAATGTTGCAGATGATGTATTTGAAGTTGTTTACATTGAAGAGAATATTTTCTGCTTAACTATATTTTTATATTGAAAATTTGGACTGCGCTATTGCAGTCCTCATCTGGGCTGCGTGCTAATTTTGCTGGGAACTTTTTGGCTTCAGTTCCGATTAACGTCCAATTCAATAGATGGCGCTATAGGTCAAAACGCGGAATGGTCAAATAGGACCGGCGACTGGTCAACGCCATGGTCTGGTCAAAAGTTTCTGTCACTTTTTGACAATCGAAATTTATACAGAGAGTGTGGATTCGGAATTTAGATAGTTTTGATAACATTGTAAATGATATAAGACAGCTGTATGATCCAAATAACCCTGTAAATCCAAATGTAACGAATTAAAAAAAACTTTTGTCGACTTGATACATTGTAACGTCGAATAATTCGTTGGGTTGGTCACGCTTCGGTTAGGTTGGGCTTCTTTGGGTTGGGTTACCATTGGCTCCGGCTGGTGGAATTTTTTGTAAGTTTTGCGGGTCTTAATCGGAACCCGTCTCCAACTTTTTTTGTCTTAAAACCAATTTATAATTTTATTATTCTATTAAGACTGTTGAATCAAATGCAATATCTTGTGGGTGACAAATTTTGATTACAGTATGTGCCAGATCAAGCATCACATTTTAATGAAAAAAGGAAAAAGAAGAATTAAATGTTCACGACCGGACACTAACCGGTTTTCATATATTTGTGACTTGTAGTGTGGTAATGAGATGAAAATAAAAAACTTTTCGGTCAATATCGGGTTTAATGCGCTCACGAAAATTAAGAATTCCGTTCCCAAAAATCACTAAAGGAACACATTTAAAAACGTTATACACGAATGACATTCTGCTCGCTGATGCGTTATTTTTGAGATATAACAATAATTACGTTCAGATAGGAATAATATTACATAGTCGGTTGCTTAGTCGCCGCACTGTTGGGTCACGCCCATATTCTGGGCGGGAAAGAACTGTGTCGGTTTGGGTAAGTTAAGGTAAGCTATTTTAGGTTTATTTATGTTATTTTAGGTAAATTTATTTACCTTACCTAACATAACCTACCCTAACCTCACCCATCGTTACGTCAATACCGTATTACTGCATATTTACTTGTCAGTTCCTTCACTTTCATATACGACGTCCTATAACTTCAAAATTGAATAATTCGAAAATTTCGCATCGGCGAGCAGAATGTCATTTATGTAAAACGCTTTTAAATGTGTTTCTTTAGTGATTCTTTGGAATGGAATTCCTAATTTCCGTGAGCGCATTAAACCCGATATTGACCAAATTAATTATTCCGTTCCCAAGAATCACTACAGAAACACATTAAAAAACGTTTTACATAAATAACATTTTGCTCGCCGATGCGTAATTTTCGAATTATTCAACTTTGAAGTTATAGGAACGTCGAATATAATAGTGAAGGAACGGACACGTAAATATGCTGTAATACGGTATTAACGTAACGATGGGTGAGGTTAGGGAAGGTTATGGCAGGTTAGTTAAATAAACTAACCTAAAATAACATAAATCAACCGAAAATAGCTTACCTTAACCCACCCAAACCAAGTTTGTTAGTTTCCCGCCAAGAAGTGGGCGTGTCCCGCCAGAAAAGTGGGCGTCACCCAACAATGCGCCGACCAAGCAACCGACCAAATACTGTTATTCCTATCTGAACGTTATTATTGTTATATCTCAAAAATAACGCATCAGCGAGCAGAATATCATTTGTGTAAAACGTTTTTAAATGTTTTCGTTTAGTGATTCTTTGAAACGGAATTTTTAATTTCCGTGAAAGGCCTAAATTCAATATTGACCATCTTTTGTTGCTTGTTTAATGGTGATAAGATCGAAATAAACAACTTTTCTTTTGTGCAATATTCGTCAAAAATGAGTATTTAATGAGTTATAGCAATAAACAACTGCAAACAATTATAATGCCGCGAGTGAAGTCATGGCTGCTCTGATGTGTACTTATCATTCGCGTAATGAATTATTGTAGAACAATCGTAAAAAAATGAAGTTATTGCATTTCCAGGTTAGTACAATTGTTTAAATAAGCTAACCTACCCAACCTAACGTTCATTCCAGCCATGAAAAACACAAATTAAAATACCGCTATAACTCGCTATATACTGATTTACGACGGAAGTGCATAGAAAAAACATTGTTTATTTCGATCTAATTACCATTATGCAAGCAACAGAAATTGGAAAATCGATTTGTGTCCGGTGGTAAACAAAAACCAAAGAAAACAGGTGACTTCCAATGAAGTTCAAACATAAAATGTTAAAGACGATGGTTTTTAAAATATCTTGACATTAATCCTTAGTTGTTACTTGCACATGAGTATCGTAATACCCTTTTCACATGTCGAAACGAAAATTATCGAGAGTAAAACGTAACTGCGTTCCCTGCTATGCGTTAATCTGTTTTTTTGAGAGTGTATATAAAATAAGTAACTAAAAAACCTAATCCTAGTGACGCATTGTTGAAAACCCTCTCATTAGTGCGCACTTATATTGAGATATGATCAAAGGAACATACTGACTAGAAGTCGTGGGCGTTGCGATAAGTAAAGCGATAATGCGATGTTATCGCTTTAACGGAAAGTTTATTGCTTATCGTTCATCGTAAGACTGGAAAAATGTATCACCTTCAAATGCCAGCGATAAAGTAGAAGACGAAAAACCGTTACGGTGGGAGGTTACAGGCTCATTGGTAGGCGGCTATCTGATGCGGCCAGGCGCCTGGCGGCCCGCGCTTCTGTTGTCACCAGGGTTGCCAGATTGGCTTTTTAGGCCAAATTTCCGAAATCTGGCTTTTTTTCAGCCTAACTGACGTAAAACAATCATTTTTTTGTACCTTAGTTGTACAACTATTATGGAAATTTTAATCTCGCTACCCTGGTTGTCAGCTCTGTACATCATAGTGCTACCAGCGATCTTTGTGTGTTATAACTTATATATACTTAAATTTTATTGTATATTGCTATCTTAACTGAATATCTAATTAATATATTTAGTTTTACATATTGTTTGCATTTTGAGGTGCGCCTCGCGCGTGCCTCCCGTTCGTATGAACGTCGCGTGATTTTGTGTTTTAAACTTTTCCTTTTCAGGAAATCGTTTAGGTTTTTGCGTTTTATATTGCGTTATTAATTTGGGTTGCGACGGGCGAGCTACAGTGTTCGAGAATAGGGAATTTAGTGATTAGTTAATTTCAACATTTCACTGTTTTTTATTAGGAAAACAAAACTTGCAACTTTAATAATTTTCATGCTTGTATCCTGGTATCCGTATGCATGTGTGTGTGCATACATTCATGTATATGTACTTACATTCATACATTTACCCACAACAGTTTTTGCAAAAGTTCTAATCATGCGACTTGCATTTGTCTTATAAAATTGCTGTATGGGCTAAAGCGTGCTCTTTTAGGCAGTCAGTTTACTTTTCTAAATTTTCATGCTCATTCGAAATGACATTTCTGAATATCTGTCGAAACAAGCAATTCTAATATCATCCCCTGATATGAAAAATCCAAAGCTTATATGTCATGTACATGTAAACTGTCAAGTATTTTCAACCACAAAGTTCATTATCTTTATTGCTCTCATGAATTAACTAGCGCTATTTAACCTCAATTAACCAGCTATAGGAGACATTTTTATGTCTTTCCTCTCCGTTTTTGTGCAATCATCAACCTTGACCGTCATG
Organism: Platorchestia sp. MABIK; assembly: GCA_014220935.1. NCBI lineage: Eukaryota > Metazoa > Arthropoda > Malacostraca > Amphipoda > Talitridae > Platorchestia > Platorchestia sp. MABIK. Next base: position 38,646 of record JACJUY010003693.1, on the reverse strand, counting down.
GTACCTATGTATCTTTATCAATTACAGACATTTGCATCATATTTCGAGATAATGTGACTTCTTTTTTTATTTAAAACCCTTATTGGACATTCATGTTCTCTTCTATTATTCACATCCTAAATATGCTCTTGTTTGCCTTGTGTGGTCTAAGTTGTATAATTTCTTGCGCATTTGAGTATATTATGACAGCCCTATCTAGGTTTTCATTTTCTCGCATTACTCCAATTTTGTTGTACATGTTCTGATATTCGTTGTAGAATAATCGTTTTCATGTTTCTGACGTAGACTTTTTTGTGCCACTATACAAGCATAGAAATATCGTAGATTCATTGCGTGGTAAAAGACATTCTTTTCGACTCCCTTGATCGGAATACTAGTTTATACATAGGAGTGAAAATATAGTACTGAATGTCAACCTCGCTGCCTTAGACGCAGGATCATTTCAATCCACCCGTTTTGCTTTCAACCATTTTCATTATACAGTATTGCAAGTCCCTCAGCATGAATTTGGCACCAAAAAGAGTGTTTTCAACAATGCATCGTTACTGAAATTGTGTTCTCTTTTATTTTTGTAGTTGCATTTATAATCAAATATAGATTAAGTAACATTAGGAATACCTCAATCATTTATTTCGACTAGTGAAATGGGTATTACGATACTAATATGAGTGTTGCATTTAAAAACCCTTACTTTAAGTAAGATATTTTGAAAACTAAAGAGCTTTTTGTAACATCTATATTGGAAATAAAGTGTTTTTATATTTCTTTTTTCTAGATGTCAAGCAAAAGAACAGAGGAGGACTTTTTCCGCTTGAAGACCAGCAGCAGTGATGTGCCTAAGGATAGGGAGCGGAACTCTTCCGGGAGTTCGGGATCTGTGGACATTCCCACCATCTCCCGCTCGAGCTCCCTCATGTCCCTGGGCAGTGAGGCAGAGGACAGTGACCAGGGAGACATTGTGATTGTGGGTGGCTGCAGTATTTCGAGCCAGAAACTGCAGATCATCAAAGCCAAGATGGCCTCTCTGAAAAACTATTACAAGCTGTCCCACGTGATAAAGTCTAAGAACGCACCAGACACTTCTTCTAAGATCCCGGGAAAGACAATCAAGGTCTACAACTTGAAGGCCAAGTGTCAAAAGTGCATCGCGGTGGTGTCTTTCTGGAACAACACCACTGGCAACCTGGTCTCGCACTACAAGACTAAGGTATTATATAGAACCATTCAGTTTTCAAATGGCTAGATTACAAAATGAGCTCATAGCCAAACTATTAGTTTCATGAAAATTAAAGCACTCTTATTCTTTCAGCACACTCATGACTTATCTGAACTGAAGGCAGCCATCAGCAGGACCAGCAGGCGCTGCCTCAAACACCCAACTGGAGATTACCAGCTGCAGCGCCACCAGCTCTTTTCAAAGGAAAGTTTTGGCCGGGCACCAAAATTTACACAGGTAAAAATTTTTGGTAAAAAAGTCTGCGACAAGTTTTTTCGCCAAAGCAATAATAATATTAATGCGCTAAATGTATTATTTGATTTGATACGTTGAACATTTTACTTAAAGTTCTGTTAGGTGTTTCTGAAGGGAAACCTCCACCTCCTCAAGCAGAGGTTCAAAATGCCAAGGGGGATGGATGAGATGTTTTAAATTGTTGTATTTGTCCTTGAGGTGTTGTACTGGTATAGTTTTTTAATTTGTCTTCATTATATGTTGTTATAAAGTAATGAAATGTTAATTTCGGTTCCTTTAGTTTTTTATTAAGGAATATATGATGCTTTAAGTGTACAAAGAGGTTTTTTAATGCACAAGTAGCAAAAATAGTGTTTTTGGATGTATCGCCCATCGCATCAAGGTATCTTGGAAATTTACCGTTTATCGTGATAGGACATAGGACATAGCGAAAAAAATTATAGCTTTATCGTTATCGCTTAATCGCCAAATTTATCGTTGTCCACCAGTGCTAACTAGTGATTTGAGGGATTGATGTTAAAAGTAAAATGGGCAGAATTAAATTACTTCGCGTTTAAGACTATGAGGTAGATATTCGGAACAATTTTTCATTCTTACGCATCGACTAGTGTATGCCAAATGATGAGCTCGGAGCGAATAAAATATTTTACCATAACACAAATTTATGATATTTACTCCGTACGCTGATAATACTCTCACAAACAAGTTCACTGGAGTTAAAGACATGAGGAGTGTTGTACAATGGTAACTATAACATTTTCAGTAGAAGTGGAACAGTATGAAAAGTTAGCTTCAGAAAATAAGTTACATCAACGAAAATTTATCTATTTAATAATGAAATTTCTTTTTTCAGGATATTGTGCAAGATATTTTACGAGAAGACGTGCGAATGAAGAGGCTTGCACCATCTCCAACGCCGTCCACATCATCCGATGAAGGCATCAAAGAGAAGAAATCACACAAGTCTATAGACGATGCTATTCAGCTCACATTAGATGCAATACAGAGGGAAGAAAAAGACTCGGATGGCTTTAGCCTCCTGGTGCGTGAGAAAATGGTAAACCTAAATATCGACCAGAGAGAGCTAGCTGAACAATTAATTTTTAAAGTACTTAGGCTGGCAAGGCAAGAGAAACTCGCAAGCAACCATCAAATTTTAGCCATTGCGCCAATAAATACAGATTTTTGATAAAGTAGTATTGCCTCAAGGTTGTCTGTCATGGGATGATATTTTCCTCATATAGGTTTAGGTTGAAGTTCAAAGTTCCTTTCAATACCTGGAAAACAAATTGTTTGCCGTTATGTTTATTAACAGGATGGCTCCCGATAGGAGTAAGAAGGATAGCATTTTTGCAACTTATGTATGTTCATTTTAATTATATTCTTTATAAAATACTTCTCATTTTTAGTTGAATAATTTTGCTGAACAGTTGATTCTAAAGCTACAAGAAAAGGAAGGCTGGACAAACTTATAGGCTTCAGTCTAATTGTAGCCATTGCGCCTGTAAGTACAGGGTGTTTCAGAAAAAGAGGTACTAAATTGCACATCAAGTAAAAAAGTGCCAAGTAAACACTTTTTATTCTATGAGAGTTTCCCCAAAAATCGGGACTTTGAGGTATTAGTTGTTTACAAATTTAAATGATAAAATTTAATGCAACAATTACTCACAATATTTATTTTGAATTTGCTTTTAAAAAATTGTTCAAAATGTGTTCCACCTACATCAATGCAGTTTTCATATCTTAGCCTCAACGACTGCAGGATAGTAGGAAACACGTCTGGTATTTCAGCGTTTGTTAAAGACACCGTAAGCATTTTTTTGGCAAAAAAATTTTTTAGCAAAAAATTTTTTTACCCATTTTTGTTTGTTTTAAAATGAAGCTAAACATGTGCTGAATATCCACAATAAATTTTACAGACGTGCACGCAATAGAACGTTCACTTTGGGGGGTAGAGTGGTGGTGGGAGGGAGATGTTTTTTGTAAAAGTTTTTTGAGGAAAACATTTTTACTCTATGAAAACTAAACTTTTGAATGTTTTTCAACCACAAAATAGAAATAAAAACTATTTACCAACAGACCAAACGTTTGTGAAAATGTCCTTTTGATTTTCGTCTCCATGGAAACCTAAAACTTCTCTCACGCCAAATCCCACATTTTTGGTGTAGAGAATCGGGATGTTTTTTTGAAAGAATAATAGGGTTACAGCGCCGAGGTAGTAATTTGAAATTTTCGAATTAGGGAAAAAACGGCAGGTTGTCAGTAAAAAATCGAATTTTCAAGCAATCTTTCAAAATTCGTCGTTGTGATTCAAAATATCTCCAAAACCAAAGCGATTTTCAAACATTCCTACCTCAACGGTGTTGCCCAAGTGTTTGTCTTTCGAGTGACACTTGTTTCATGTCTATAGATTGAAATTTGTATTAGGAGTATGGTTTGCTGATCCCCACTATTTTCCGCTTTCTTTGCCGTAACTCATTTTCTATGAAGCAAATTGAAAATTTGTCAGAGTGACCCCTATTTTTTTCATACGTTTCAATAGTTTATCAAAGTTCATGAGCATTGGTTCACAAATAAAAAAAGTGCAAAAGTTGTACGGTGCCCTTAAACAGTGCCGCGACAAACAAAAAGTAACCTGGTAGCACGATGTGAAACATTCTAATACCTTGCTTAAACTTCTTTTAACCGAATATCACTAAGATAAAATTTTATTATTGTAAGCTTTCATAGAAAGAAGTGTCGTAACTTATATTAAAAATAAATATTACGAGTAATTGTCTCATTAAATTTCATCAATTAAAACAAACGGCTAATATCTCAACTCTATTTATTTCGGAAAATTTCTTAGAACAATTTTTCGTTTGGCCATTTTATACTTGGCGTGCAATTTCGTGCCTCTTAAGTTCTGAAACACCCTGTATAATTTATTTTCAAGTAAAATTGCTTCTAGGTTGGCGACTTAGAAATGATCTTTTGCTCATATAGTTTTTATGTTCAATTTCAAAGTATGCGTTAAAAACCGGAACGCAAATTGTTTGCTGTTATGCTATTAATAACACAGGATGGCTCATCATAGACGGAAACCATTTTTGCAACTTAAATCCGTTTACTGTAATATTCCTAATTGAACATTCCATGTCACGTTTGTCTTTCTTTATATATCTGCTGGAAAAGCTCATATTTAATTATTTCCAAGTTTAGGCATTATAATTAAATAAAATCATGTCTACATGTTTTATCCTATTCACCTCCGTTCCTCACTAATCTAACTGGCACATTCGTCTCTGCCAAGGCACTTGACCTTCGTTCAAGAAGTAATTCTTGAATTCTTCACGAATGCGTTGGGCTTCTTGCGCCGGCTTCCGTGGAATAGCTTGCAGGTTAAGAAGCATAGGGTCCTCATTTCGCCACGTACCTGGAATTATATCTCCCGTAATATGGTCTTCCCTGTCGACCGCTTCATTTTCGCTTCTTCTTTTTCTGATATAATTATGGAGAACCAAAGATGCCTTCACCACTTTTTTCACATTTTTTGGTCTCAAGTTGATCGTTGTTCTGAGAACTCGAAATTTTGCAGAGAGGATTCCAAAGGCATTTTCGATCAGCCTGCGAGCTCTTGAAAGTCTGTATGAAAATATTCGCTTAGAATCAGACTGGCTTCTGAAAGGGTACGGTTTTAGCATGTAGGTGGTCAGAGGGAATGCGTCATCAGCAACAAAAACATAAGGCAAAACTCTGTCACTATTGGGGAGCGCAGCTGGGTCTGGGATTTTGGCGACACCATTCTCTAGGGCAGATCGAAGCGAACAATTCCCCCAAACTCCAGCGTCTGATACACTTCCATTTCTGCCGAAATCCACGTAAATGAACTCATAGTTAGCGTTGCAAACTGCCAAGAGTACCATACTATGCGTGCTCTTGTAGTTGGAGTAGTAGGATCCATTTTTTAGTGGTGGTGCGATGCTGACGTGCTTGCCGTCAATTGCTCCAATGCAGTTGGGGAAGTTCCACCTTTCTTGGAAGTTGTCGGCAATTTCCCTCCATTCATCCTCACTGCTGGGAAGCTGAAAAAAAACAAGTAATGGTCACATGACGTTCCATCAATAGATTTCATTAATAAATTATAACATGATTAATTTCTAACATGGTAAAAAATTATTTTCATAAGTAAAAAGTAATGTCTGTTCGAATTATGAAGATAATTTTTACACTGTGAATTAATAATTATTACATCAGTCAATTAATTTAAAATGAAATAAAATATATTATTAACAAAACCTCATAAATGGTGAACTGACATAAGAAAATGTGTTGTTTCAATAAAAAGGTTTATACCCAAATTAAATTCATAATTATACTTATTTCAGTCATTTTTTACCACAGGACACTAATCGATTTTCCAATTTTTGTTGCTTGTAAAATGATGATGAGATCGAAATAAGCAACTTTTCTTCTATGCAGTTCCCGTCGTGAACGAGTATTTAACGAATTATAGTGGTAAGGTAATTACCGCATTTCCAGCCTTTCAAGCAGGAAATTGAGGGAAGACTCGGATAGAATCTCTGTTCCGACGCCTCTAATGCGCTCGAATGAACATAGCGTTGCGTTAGGTTACGTTAGTTATGTTACGTTCCGTCACGAATGCTCATTTACGACGGAAAGTGCATAGAAGATAAGTTGTTTGTTTCGATCTCATTACCATCATACATGCAGCAAATATTTGAAAACCGATTAGTGTCATGTCATAAACATTTACCTTATTTCACACCCAAAATTAAACTGAATTCACAGTTATTAGTTTCGTAAAAAAAATAATTACCTTAAGATAATCCTCTTGGAGACAATCGTAGATTGCAGCGCACACTTCAGGGATTATCAAAGACAAAGAAGCAGGTGAAATCCTCGTAGAATACCTCAAACTTGCGTAAGACTCGCCGGTGGCAAGGAAGCGAAGAGTGGCTTCTAGCTTCGCGCGAGGAGTTATGGCTTCCCTCAGTTTGGTGTCGCGTCTTGTGATTTTGGGAGCGACCAACTCTAATAGATTCCGAAATTCTTCCAGATTTAATCTCGTATAGTTAACAAAATCTTCCTCGCTTTCGAATCTTAATTCCTGAAAAATATTGTAGTAAGTGCCTCTTTCATTTCTTTGGTTTAAAAAATCCTTGCTCCATATTTTTCTTTGCTTTCTTTTCTCCTCTTTCTTCTTACAAAGAAGTAACGCTAGCAAGCTCAAATACTGCGCTCTTTTCGACATCTTCACTCTAGCACAGTCTCGGGGTTACTGACGCCGCCTCGCCGGCGCCGCATACCGCGCAGAGTTGCCAGACAGTGTTGCCAACTCCACTGGACAAAAAAAACGGCCGAAAATTCTAAAAAACGCTAACAACCGCTAGATATTTGTTGCATTCCGCTAAAATTCCTGCTAACCCGTAGTAGATATCTTTTAAGAAGAACGAAATAAAAACATTTTGTTTAACGTGACCAAATCATAGGTATGATATATTAAATGATTTATGAGCCTTAAACTTAATGTTTTCATTCGTCAGGTTCAGGGTCCAAATTAGCACTGAAACTCGGGGTTTGGTCCATTGAAGAACTTGGATATGCTTCTGAAATTCCAATTTTTTGAAGAACACTACTTGGGATTTGATAAGAAGGACCAAGAATACTCCACGGATCCCAAATTTACTAACTCGGCCTCAGGTATTCTTTACGGACACCAGTGAATTTTTGAATGTATCTATGCTACGGTGTTCTGCATATCTTGACTGCAATCAAATCGAAATAAGTCTACACTATAGTACGAAAAATCGTGGTCTTTATAATAAAATGAACCGAGCAACATTTCAAACAGAAATTCTTCCTCTACTTGGTGAAGATCCACTGCCGGCCATTGAATGGATGAAGCAGAGACAACTATTGGCAAGTGTCATGAAGTGTGATGCTTGCAATGAAGAAATGAATTGGATTAGGCACAGCAGTGTTACTCATAAATATGTGTGGAGATGCCAATACAAAAATTGCCTGAAGTTCAAACGGAAAGCAATAGAGAAGAAGTACTTTAAAAACATTTACTCTGAACGTTTCGAGCCTAGGCTCATTCTCAACAAAAAGTCTGCAATTAAAATGATAAACAAGTCAGTACACCCACAATTACAGAAGCGCAGAATATAAGCACGAAAAACAAACAAACAAACAAAAGTATAATAATAGTAATTTATCGGTTGACTATTTTCAGAGGTTATGCGCTCTGCATTTCATTGAGAGATGGTTTGAATTTATGATTTAATAACGACTCTAAAATACGTAGGTCTAAGTTGGCGGTACAAGTATCTAATATTTCAAATTACAATTATCATACTTTTGTTTGTTTGTTTTTTCGTGCTTATATTCTGCGCTTCTTTAACTAGCAAATTTAAAATATTAGATACTTGCAAATATTGATACTTAAAATGTAGATACTTGATTAAAATATTAGATACTTTGCCTATATCAAGAATTTTACATTTCAACTCACATTTTAGTGCATCCACAATAGACTGGGCACCACAGGTTCCCAATTGAACAAGGTTTAGATAAGTTGAAGCAACTTGATTGAATTATTTACTGAAATATATAACAATACCAAGCATTTAATGAATAGGTTTGTCATTTGACTCGTCTAGGAGTAGACTGTACTTGCCCTCACCAACATCAGCTGGCAGATCATTCTGAAAATGAGAATTTAAAGAATTTTTGACAATCTCTGAGGATTTTGTTCGGTGCATCCTTAATTGGGACGTTATCTTACTGTTATCGATTGTGGACTGCAACATATCTGTCAGATGATCACAATTTCCAATGGAGGAATGGTAAGCTGAATACAATGCAAGATTGGCATCCAGTAACGAAGTTCCATTATTTTCTGGACAATAAACCGAGTTATTTCTGTCGCTGGAGCACCACTGTAATTAACATGTTTCTTAGTTGTACTGTGGTTAATTAAATCTCTAAATTTGGTATTTATATTTATTTCACACAGGCTATAGTGCGATTTTGACGAGTCACCATCGAATTCTTTAATCCAGTCTTTGAAAGTTTGAAGCCATCACATTTCAACCACTCACTTCGAAATTTCTGTTTGTATCGCTTAATTGTTGGTTCGATTGATGAGTGTTGTTTTTCTATTGTTCAGGAATATCTGCACGAGTCTTTGTAACACAACGTATCAACACCCGAGCGATGGCCTGCGTGGTAGCGTGACTAATGCTGCCGTGGGCGACACACTCACACGCCAAGGAGGTTGAATGGGATTCTAACCTCCTTGTCACACGCTACCCTCCGTCTAACAATAATTTAAAAATTAATCCATAATCCATACATACATAATCCTAAAAAAATATTTGATGACCAGTATTGCGTTACTGCGGCTTTGTGAGAAGGTGCTGAGACTTGCCAAAGAACTTTGGATTTCTATTGGATACTCCATCTATCCAGGGCTTAACAACCGTTTTGGAGTAGATCAATGTATCCAGCAACATTAACCCTAAGGCCTTGGGGAAAGTGTAAGGTGGCATCATAAGACCTGCTCTACTCACAAATCCTAAAACCATCTCAGTAGCCGGAAATTTGGTGGGCATCACCCTGGGGAGCTTGAGCGGGTGAGAGGAGTAGGATCGGGAGTGCCACCCTGGGGAAGAAACCCTCCGTCTAAAGCCAGCTTTAAAGCAGTTTATCGCACAAGTACAGCGGTAGAGCTAGTACTTTGAACATTGGGATAAGTCATTAATGAGAAGCGTGTGGTCAACGTTACAGGAACTTATTTTTGTTCTTTTGAAATTGTATTTGTTATGTTATTTAATTGAGGGGTGTACTTCCATGTACTTGAAAAACTCTGGTAGTGCTGGTTAGCTTTCGTGGTTCTATAGGATTAGGACGATTTTGCTGATTTACTTGAATGAATACCACTGCCCATGCGCTGCGTACAGTAATAACTTAAGGGAAAATTCAAAATTACTACATACCATATGGTACCATTCAGGGGGACACTTTGGTATCTGTGGGAATTAGAACTCCCACGGGAAATCCGAGTGGGGCTTCAAAAATTTCGTGGCAAAAGGACAGTTTGAAAGAAACGGTCAAAGTCATAATGTATATTTTCAACATATGCTCCATCTAGGTCAATATATTTCTGCAAACGCTGATCCCAGTCTTTAAGTACATCTGTGTAAAACTGAGAGTCATGCGATTTGAACCATGTCATGGCAGCTCTTTTTACTGCTTCAACTGATGGAAACTGGGTACCTTTCAATGATTTTTTCAGGTTTGGAAATAAAAAGAAGTCGGATGGGGCTAAGTCGGGGCTTTAAGGTGGATGTCGAATGATTTCCCCTCGAAATTCGCGTAGCACCGCTCTTGTCTGCCGAGCGCCATGAGCGGGTGTCGTGGTGAAAGAGGACGTGCCGATGCCGCTTCCCAGGGAGTTTTTCTGCAATTTCTTGGACAATTTTCTCAAAATCACTTCATAATAAACAGCTGTAATAGTTTTCTTGCTCTCGAGGAAATCAACTAACAAGATCCCCTCTGCATCCCAGAAGACAGTGGCCATGACCTTTCCTCTTGAACGCTCAGATTTGCTTTGACTGGCCCACTTCCACCCCTAGGCAGCCACTGGTTTCGATTGAGTTTGGTCCTCGGGATCGTACTGGTAGAGCCATGTTTCATTCCCGGTCACAATTCGCTGCAGAAAAAGTTCAGTGTTCTCACCCCACTTGTTCAAAATTTCCATTGAATGATCTGCCCTTGGTTCCTGCTGATCTGGGCTCAACAGCCTAGGAACCCATCGAGCGAAGAGTTTGCTCAGTCCCAAACTGCAAACTGTCCACCAGAATTGTGTGTGCAGAACCCACGGAGATGTTCAGTGTGTCTGCTACTGATTCGGTGGTTATTCGCCTATGCTTTTCAATGAGGTCACGAACAGCATCAATGTTTTCCACACAAACTGATGTGCATGGCCTGCCGCTGCGGGGATCATCTTCAGTCTCTTTCTTCCGCTTCTGAAACGACTAATCCATTTGTAGGTTGCTGATTTCTCTGGGGCACCGTCACCATAAACTTGTTCCAGAGAGTCAATGATTTGGCTGTTCTTCCACCCAAGCTTCACCATGAATTTGATGTTTGTCCTGGCCTTGATTTTGGCAGATGCCATGTTGCTTAACGGTTGCTGCCTTGCAAATGGCGGGATCGCGTTGTAACATTCATTTAAGGGTTCATGTGGGAACACGTTTTAACACGTTGGTTCAGGAACGTTCTGGTGCATTGACATCATATTCTTTTCATATAATATTCAGTTATATCCATTTTCCACGAACCTTTTGAAGCCCCCTCGTATGTGAGGTCCCGAGCTAACTGTTAGGTAGGTTTACAGTTTGTCCAAATAGAATTATTTTTTTGTTTGCTTCTTTTCAGACCATCTTTTTTCGGTTCTCAGCTGCCCTGCTTTCCAGTAATTACTATTTTCTTCTCCAACTTTTACTCTGAATCTAAACTTCTCTCAAAACTCATGGATTCTACGCACCTTGTGCATAGATTCTGCGTTTCCTCTAGTCCTTTCTAAATGGTACTCCCTTAAACTACCTAATTTAATCTAATCTAACAAACCAAATAGTAGAATTGGCCTGTTTCGAGAACTCGCTTTGCTAAGAAAATTTCCCAGAACTCCATGGAAGAAGCCACTCTTCCCACAGACCAACGCAATCGGTCGAATAGGGAATGAAGCCCTGACTCCGTCCAACAGCGTAGCATATAACCACAGATTGCTAGAACTCCTACTAGGTCAGCCATGTTTCACGACAACCGAGTGTTCTCGCCAATTAGCTCTGAAATAATAAGAGTCTTATTGATTGAGCATCGAGGAACAAATGAAACAATTATGAAGCATTTACAGATCGCTCAGTAGGGAGAGAGAACGGACTCGAAACGTAGCCGTGAAATACTCTCGGTAATGAATGAAGAAACTTGCACCAAAACGCTCCTGAAAGTGAACGAAACTTGCACCAAAATGCTCTTGAATGTGAATGAAACATGACATCAAAATGCTCTGGAAAGTGAACGAAACTTGCCCCAAAACGCTCTTGAATGTGAATGAAACATGACACCAAAATGCTCTGGAAAGTGAACGAAACTGGCCCCAAAATGTTCTCGCTAGTGAACGAAACACAGAACCAAAATGCTCATGAAAGTGAACTGTTCAGGTAGTAGTGTAGTCATAAAAACGTTTTTTGATCACGTGAGTTCTTTTACTGCGGGAATTACAAAAAATAATCTTGAATTGTTTAGTTTTAGCGTTCAAATGTAAGAAAAACCCTCAAAGCCAGAAGTACAGCCTTGAAAAAATGGGGCAGATGATCGTAAGGACTAAATTCATTGAAAACATGAATTTTATTACTTGAAAAGATTATGAAAATTTCATCAATATTTAATACTTTCAGCTCCTCTTCAGTGAGTTCTTTTGGCTCTACAATCAGGTTTTGAGTTTTTTATAATCTTGGAAAACAGATTGTCATGAGTTACTAGCTCACTTTCAAGTTCTTCATTGTTTTTGAATGTAAATTCTCGTTATGAAGTAATGCATTTCCACTCTTTTCCCAGATCATGACCGTAGATATCCCGTGAGAGTGCGTGAGAGTGTAGCGTCTTGCTCTCTCGCTTGAGTTTCTTGTCTTAGAATAAAAGTTCGCAAATTTCATCACACGTTTAATTCCACTGCCTTATAGCCTAACACATTGCTACTCTTATTAGTTGCATACACAAATTTTCTGTATCATTTAAGTTAATTTCCTATAATAACTGCAGAGACTTTATCATCCAATGACGCAATGATTTGGCTCTTTTAGTTTCAGGGATGCTTTTCTTTGGGTACTTTATCAACAGTAAAGAAACACCAAATGGTGCTCACTTGTATTAATTCTGAAACTAATCATAAAAAAACAGAACCCATAACGTACGTGTGAATTGAAATGATTTTGCCATTTGAGTTCAACAACGGGAACATATAAAAAAATTGGTGTCCAGCACTGACAAATTAATGGCACAATACAATTTTACAGTGATCCTGATTGTGATTTAAGCTCATTAAAGTTCGAGTTGCCAACAGATTTGTAACTTTTTGCTGTTAAAGCTTATTTCCCGGCTTGGTCAACGAAACACTTCACGTTCACTGGTCGAACAGCTGGCACCATTCCTCGGCCTGACGATGATGTGTACGAGTAACAAAACATTTTGAAATACGCTTCCACTTAATTCAAAGAACGCAATTTGAGTCACTTCACAAGAGCCTCAACTCGAGATACGTCGATTAATTCAGCGGAACTTGGACTTAATGCGTCGAGATGAACATTAGAAAAGCGATAAAATGTCCTGTATTCTTGCACCTTATAAAAAACAAGGAAAGCGATGAAATATCCTTATATCCTGCAAGTAAGCTAATCCACAGCCCGGTACTGGCAGACGTAAGGGTAGGTGGACCAGCAACGAATGTCGAACAAGGTGTTGGTGCTGACGATAAGGCGAGCGCATGGCTCCGTGGTGCTGTTCCCCAAGTTGGCTTCAGTGATCTCAGTCCCGTCGCTCCAGAACCACCTTCCGCTCCTCTGCGTCACGTCCACGTACCATTGACTATATTTCATTTCTGAACGGGAGAGATGTATGGTGTCTGTAATTTAATGCTCAGCGAAAATCAGTGTTACTAATCGAAATAGAACTCAGCGAATATCAGTGTTAATCATCAAAATAACGCAGGAGGAAATCAGCGTAACTAATCGTAATAAAACTCAGCGAACATCAGTATTATTAATCGAAATAACGTTCAACGAAAATCAGCGTTACTAATCGAAACTTATCGAAATAACGCTCAACGAAAATCAGTGTTACTAATCGAAATAACGCTCAGCAAAAATCAGTGTTACAAATCGAATTTACGCAGGAGAAAATCAGCGTTATTAATCGAAATAACATACAACAAAAGAAAACGATTTATAATTCAAGCTTACAGGAATGAAGAGATTTGGAAAGCAAAAACACTGACACTGAGGAAAAATTGAAGCTCAGCATTTAAATGGTAGCACAAGGAACAGTAAACTCCTATGAAATGGCTGGGAATAAAAGGAAAGTGTATTTTGATATCGTAAACCAGCTAGTGGTCACTCTTGAAATTAAATATTTAGCCTCTTTGAAAAAATTGTCCCTGAATATTTTTAAAATAATGAATACGGTTGGAGCTTAATTAAACTATTGCCTTGATAGGCAAATGATAGCACTGAAACGTTCCGAAAACTGTCTTGATAACATGAAAATGGAAGAAAATTATTCAAAACGGTTTGCGTAAATAAATCAATTGTTGGAGATATAAGCCAAATGAGAACGTTTATTTGGAGTGATGAATGAAATTTGAAGTTATATTGGGACCGTTCACAATGTTGCTCAAGAATTGGACCATTTTCGTAAGTACTGGTGCCGGCAAACAGGGGACGTAATCTTCACTGCATGGGGCCATGAGCTCATCATCACTCATTTTATTCACATCAAGAAAAAAGAAAGAAAGAAAGAAAAATAGTCTATTTCCACTAAGGTTGATGCATGAAATGTACAACATTGGATTTTAAAATGTCCTGACATTCAGATCCTTAGCTCATATGCACACATGGATTTCGTAATACCCATGTCAATTGTCGAAATTAATGATTGAGAGAAAAACACGAAAAAATACATTCCCATCGTTTCGTTAATCTAATTATTAATACTGCATTGATAAGAGGAGATTCAATTGAGACAATTGAGTGGACTGGATCAGACCAGTCGAAAAATTATGAGCGACATCGCTGGAAATTTTGGGGTCCCCCTCAAATACTTTCAGAAATTATGGTTACATTTCCCGTCAATGTTGATCTATTACGTGTCTCGTGTGCGGTTGCATAAAAAGGGTTCGAGGGCTAATTGAGGTAAGTTTTAGTACGTTAAATAAACAACCATATTTTACGAATCATTGATATATTTTAATCACGTTTATTACGTTTAGCTTTGATGATACTTCATTATCAAATTATTCCATGAAGCAACCTTTGGCTTCAACCACTGTCTCTGTTCGGGCCCGAAATCGTTGACCAGCTAAAATAAAGTAACTCTTATATATTTAGGACGTTGCCAGGACAATGGCAGCCTTCAGTAAACCTAATGTACTATAAGGATGTCGATTGATTTCCCTTTCAAAAACAAACATCGGCATCTTAGGATGCTTTTCAACGACGCTCCACGCGGAGTATTCCATAGGATTTCAATCTGGCGAGTTTGGGACCTCCGACCATCAAGGAGGTTGGATACATGGAGCCGGCATCATAGTTTTTAAAGTGAAGTCAATTTGCCGCAGCTGTAGGCGGACAGCAGTGTTTCCACGAGCAGGGTAATTACCCTAGTTTAGGGTAATCAGAGGTACCTTAGGGTAATATTTAGGGTAATGAAAATTATGGGCAAATCTAGGGTAATCAGAGCTCCGTGAAGGAAGAGCCCGCCTAATCTACGAAAAATAGAAAATTGAAAGCCGATTTGCGAGCACCCTACTGGTCACCACTTGAACGAAATGCAATGAAACGAGTCAGAATTTAGTGTTCACAAAACTGCACTGCTACTGTGGGTAATGTCGCACATTTGAATGTCATCAGGAATCGCTCACGGAAGACGGCGTCAAGATACGAAGCCATTATATCTCTTGTCCACTTCGTTTTGACAAATGAGTCTGAGTTGCATTTCGCCAATAAAAAACTCGATCGGTGTCAGCAACAGCCAGTCGACGAAAGTCACTGTCCTGTTCTGTTTGTGCGCGTGCTTTTAAGCTTCAACAGAATGTTGGCAGGTATGTTTGTTGTATTATTAAATATCACAGCTAACATATTTCATCGGATAAATAATTACAGGTCCATTCTAATCGTGATTGAATGAACAGCAGAGTTACCTCACAGCGCCGGTATTTTGCCAGCTAATTAGGTGGAAGGCGTCCCATTTCTTAGGCATATTGCACGCCAACGAAGCCTGTTATTGTAGTTATGCAAACAAAAAAATTTAGACAGGGTTCTTTGACACTTTGAATTACAATAGGTGCTAAAGGCGATAGGAAGAAGCTGTAAAATTAGTTTAAAAAATTCATATAAACAAAAGAGTAGTTATTGACTTAAATCTTGCAACATATGTTTGTATTCTCACTGTCTTTCTTAGACGCTGTAACACGGACGTAGAATTTGATATAGCTGCGATCATGCCCAGAATCCGTCACCCGAAATTGAAGCACTAGCGCTTCTAGCAACTGAGTGTCGAGGAAAGTTTATGCATATTAATAAAGGAAGGGTAGTTTTTTTCGAAAATCCTCTGAATTTCCTCACCCGCCCTTTAGGAAATGAATAAATTTAATTACTTTACGATCAACTTTATGAGTTGATGAGCGAATGTGATTGCAACGAAGTCTCTGAGAAGCATATGTGATGTAACAAGATTGGATAAAATCCGTAATGAAAAGATATGACGAAAGTCAGGTGTGAGGAAAGCCAGGAAGTCATCAGAGCATCTTAAAGCCAGAAAGTCATCAGAGCATCTTTGATCAGATTGATCAAAGTGTTATGTTAGATTGAGCATCTGGGAATAATGGCTGAAGCGCGTGAATGGATGGAAAATTAAATGGAAAATTGATAATTATGCTAGGGATAGGTAAACATATTATTGCATTTCTTGCAGCATGGTAGATGATGGAGCACCGAGTGAGGAAGAGCCAACGACACCACCTCGAAAAAAGGAAAGCCCCACCTGAAGCTAAAAACTACCAGCAGAAATTTAAAGATTTGTGGACATCGGAACCTCAGTTTGAAGGATGGTTAGCTAAGTCATCAAAATCAACAGAGCAAAAGGATGTGGCATATTGCAAGGTTTGTCGAACCGATTTTACTTGTGGGAAATCGATCAGGGATCAAGCGTCACATGCTCTCCGGGACACAAACAACGATCCATGGTGGCAAAGAAAACTCCATCAATTGCAAGCTACGTGCTGTCCAATGATCCTCTAGAAAATCATGCTCGTAAAGTGGAACTGCAAGTTTGTGCATTTTTAGCTAAGCACCACCTACCTATCTCATTGTGTGAGCCTCTTTTAGTTTGATGTAAACAATGTTCCCAGATCAGGAGTCGCTTAATGAGGTGCGCCTTGGAAAACAGTGGGCATCCAAAAAAATTCGACAGGTATTTGGCCAACATCTTGTACGTGATGTCGTCTGGGATATCAAACCAGCATTCTAATGTCGTTCAACTGGCCTTCCCTCCTGACGCTCATGCAGTATGTAACACAATACAAATTCATACTGAGGGAGCTCTGGAAACCAGTCCATCTACCTTTTAGTTAATTTATAGATCATAGGTCAGGATTAGCTGTTTTAGGGTAATCTGGGGTAATCAACACCCTTCAGCTAGGGTAATTCGAGTCGCCTCGCGTGGAAACCCTGGCGGACAGCTCCAATAACGGAAGTGGTGCGCAGTTAGTTTCTGACACTCAGTGTGGAAGGACGCTGCTTATCCATGCTGCGTTCAAGGTTAGCTTTTTCAATATGACGCGTTCATGCAATGTGTATAAGTGCAGTATTACTTGCAAAAAAGATTCAGGCACAAGTTTTCACATGCAAGGATTTTATTATATTTTTTTTGTAAGCGTTTAGTTGTTACTGCTAGAATACAGCGGCCGTAGTGGACTACTTGCAATGGATTTCTAATGCAAGTAGTCCACTAAAGCTTTCCACTCTTCAATTATTGCTCCTTCGGAACTGAACTGTCCATTCGCAATGACTCATGTTTAAAAATGCTGTCCAGACTGACAATTCAACGTTTACAGATGTTGTCATCATAGATCTAATATACAGTTTTAATGAAATCGCTTTCACACGAATCCGAAGAAGTTCTACATTCTGTGTAGAATGATATCCATTTAGTGACCATTGTTTCTTTTATATGACAATCAGTCTTCTCCAAATGGGCAAGTCAAAGATAGAAGTATCGATGTCATATTTATTTATATATATTACTGACATTATTTTCAGATTTCCTTCCTCATAGTGCTGTCTAATGTTCATGACTATGTGTTTAATTAGCCGCAAAATCTTAGGGTAAATTTTGTTTTTACAGCCACGGTACGATACAAACAAATACAACAATATTATTTGTTCCTGATGTTGGACGTTTCGGGACCCCTCCACTGCCTCACCACCTCCACAACCTGAGACAAATGCCGGGTGAGTGGAGCTTTGGGACGGCAAATGTGGCGTCACTCGTTTGGTTCGCAAAAGATGGCGATGACGCCTCTACCCATTCAACCTCCTTGGGGACCACAAGTTGGGGAGTCACATAATCCTAAAAATTATTTGATTAACAGTATTGCGTTCCGGTGGCTTTGTGAGAAGGTGCTGAGATTTACCTAAAAACTTAGGCCTTCCATTGAATACATCATCTATCCATGGCTTAACTGTTTTTAGAACAACAATGTATCCTGCAGCATTAACCCTAAGGAATGTGGGGAAATTTGAGGATGTATGACAAGACCTGCACTACTCACAATCCTAAAACTGTCACAGTAGCCAGAAATTTGATCTTCATCGCCCTGGGTACTTCAGAAAGACCTGTACACAGCCGCCTGTCATTCCAGAAGTGGATTTCCTGACCCTGGTCCTGACTCACTTGAGGCAATATTCCTATGTCTTTGCTCGTACGAATTGGTCTCTCTTCATTACATGAGACTTATATCGAGTGCCTTCATGTACCACAGCTTTGATAAGTTGCTCTGATGTTCGGAGTTCATTGGTGATGATCCTCATCGATCTTCTGGGGTCCTCATCGATAATGTTTTGAACATTCAGTGTGAATTCTGGTGTTCTTATGGTATCATAAAGTGGAGAAATTTTTTCTTTTTGCTGTGGGTGAAACACTGCCATCACGTCCTTCTAGTTCCAATTGAACCTTACGAACAAATGATCTGGCAACATGAAGAGTGTTACTGATTTCTGAATTGAAAGGTTTTGCAGTCAAAGCATCAGAAGCAACTATGGCTGCATGTTTTTTCATATCTTGGATTAATATCTTACTCTGAGTGAGTTCTCTGAAGTTAAAAAATACATATTTTGAATGATTTGAGTGTGTCATGAAGTTAAATCTAAAAGTTTTTACATAACCCTCGTACCCAGTAGTCCTTAAGCGCTTAGTAGGCGTCTATATATCAGCGGAAACATGGGTGCCTGGCCCCTGCGTTCACGATTTTCTTATAGGCACCCAAGCGGACACAAGTTGAAGGTTATGAAGCGAAAAGTTGCCCTCTTTACTTAAAGCTTCACTTAAAGTCTCTTCACTTACAGTGGGAGGCAAAATAACACAACACGTTGATTACATCGCCAGATTCCACATTTTTAAATTACGTATAATTACGAAAATTGCACCATATAAACAATAGCGTGAAATGGTTAACAACGTTTCTAAGACCCACAAATATTTAATAGAAGAAATATATAGGAACATGTATAGTGAATACGTGTACAAAAGTTCGCAACACATTCCAAGATATACAAATATTATTACTTCGTTGCATAACCGTTATTATTAATTATGGATTTGATACGTTTAGAGTAGTTCACTACCAGCCTTTAACAACTTTTGGGTGTAATCTTATTCCATTGTTCAATGCAAATTTCTTTGAGTTCAGTGATGTTATTCTGACCTCTCTTCAGAATATTAAGTTTCTTTTCTTTCCACAAGCTTTCGATCGGATTCATGTCAAAGATTGATTTGGCCATTCTAAAATGTTTATTTTCTTCATCCTCAACCACACCTTGGTTTCGTTTGCAGTATGCTTTGGATCGTTGTCTTGTTGGAAGGTCCATCCACGCTTCAATTTTAACAAACGAGCTGAAGGTAAGAGTTGTTCTTAGAACTTTTCATTGTATTTCCTACCATTCATGGTCCCTTCAATGATGTGAAGTTTACCTACCCCTGATGAGCTGAAACATCCCCACACCATGATTGAGCCACCTTCCAACTTAACAGTGGGAATGGTGCACTTTGGTTTATATACTCCTTGTTTTTGTTCCTCCGAATATGGTTTGAGCAGTTTTTCCCAAATAATTCTATTTTGGTTTCATCTGACCACAGTAATGAGTTCTAAAACGCTGCTGGCTTGTTCAAATGGTCGATGGCATAGTTCAGCCTGGCTTTGACGTGACATTTCTGCAGAAAAAGTGTCTTATGAGGGGTGCGGGAGCGAAGACCTTTATGGCGCACTGCTCTGCTGATCGTGTGATTCCTGGCTTCGATCTCAGATACCTTGAGATCAACCTTCAATGATATTCTTCACGAGTAGTTTGAGGCCTCTGCGCTACTGTTCGAACCAATTTTCGAGCAGCACGGTCGTTAATCTTTCATGGACGGTCAGTTCGAGGCTTGCTAAGAGTCGTATTCCGGCATTTGCACTTACGTATTATGGTTCCAACCGAGGCTATAGAAACACATAGTTGTGCACATATCTTCCGATATCCAAACCTTCTTTATGGAGCTCCACAATACGTTCACAAAGGTTTTGGCTGATGTCCTTATTCTTACTCATGCTTATGACTTTTTAGAACGAGAGCTGCTGTGCCAGTGACACGTTATTGGAGATGAATGCAGACGAAAAAAAAAAGTTTGTTTGCAAAATAGTAGAATGTACAAGAATATTCTGGAATAATCCTACAATAATTTAAATATATAATATCGAGAAAAAAGCCGGGTATTGTAAACTTCTATTTACGTATTTATTTTACAATTTTCAATTTTTTTTTCATTTTCATTATTTGTGGGTTTTAAATGTACTATTAACCATTATATACTATTGTTTATATACAGCCAAATTTTGGTAACTGGACGTGATTTAAAAATGTGGAATCTGGCGATTTAATCAACGTGTTGTGTTGTTTTGCCCCCACTGTGTGTTGAACCAGACGATTGCGATACGAGAAACTTCTTGCCTATAATGCTGAAGATAATTTCTGTCTGGAGAGAGATTTGTAGCAGCGGCTTCTCAAGGCTTTGGGATCCTACTCTCGTCATACCTGTATATGTGGACAATGCATCAGCCAGTAGCAGATTAAAAATCCTTTGCTATGAGGTTTAGCATGTTACAATTTTCCTATTTGCACCATACTCATCTTCACTAAATCTAATTGAACTCGAGTGAAATGCTGTTCAGCGTAATGTAAAGCAAACGCAAGAAGAAAAATGCCAGTAATACCGAAAAAAATCATATATAAAGACTCCCTATTCCTGATCGAATGGTGAGAGGGCTGAAGACTAGCTTCTAATAGCGTTAGTTTTATTACCCCAAATATGATAATAAATTTTGCTTTCAGAGCAAAAATGATAACCCCATGAATTTGAGGCAAGATAATTTCAAAGTAATTTTTAAATTTTGTTTATCATAATTATGGGGTCTCTTCTTTTAAATTTATTCTTCAATGTGAGTTTCTTTGTTTGAAGTTAATGATTATTTTATTATTCATTCAAGTGAACATATTTTAACATGAAAATATATTAAAATACATGTAGAATTGTGAAAAATAAAACGTGGCATTTGTTCTACATTTAGTGTAATTTCATTTATTTATTGAAAAAAATCCTCGCAATCCTTTTGCAAATCCTTTTTGTAAATCCTTGCTATAGAAAAAACTATTTAGATTATGATGTGTGCCTTTGTTTCTATCTATTACATGTTTAACGAATGTACGTGCGATGCATTAATATGTTTTTCCTTAATACAATGTTCAATTACTATTTGAATTAATCAATTTTCATATTAACGTTTGTCAATACTAATTTCACAATGACAAATTCTAATTCCACAATGATCAATTTTAATTCCACAATGACCAACTCTACTTTTACAATGACAATTTCTAATTTCTAAATGACCAATTCTAAGTCCACACTGACCGCTCTATTTCACCGAATACAACTCTAATTTCACAGTGGCCAATTCAAATTCCACAAGTCCAATTTCAGTTTCGAATTGTCCGATTTTCTTTTTGGATTGTCGATATCAAGATCTGTAAGGAAGTAACAGAATACTAGGGTTGTTCCTCGTACGTATTTTTTTCTGTGAGTAGGATTATCTTCAGCCACACAGTCACGTCAGTAGTTGACCAAGTGTTGTCAGTAAGCCATGTCAACGTTAGTTAACACATTAACTAGGGCGGGTTAAATTGAAGTTCAATATGCAACTCAATTGAGGGTTGATTTTAGAGATCAATTTTGAAAAATACGAACATTAAATAGATGGTGCCTTATTTAGTTTTCATTAAATGTTTACACAAATTGAGTTAGTGACTGCAAG
This sequence comes from Platorchestia sp. MABIK, assembly GCA_014220935.1. Classification (NCBI taxonomy): domain Eukaryota; kingdom Metazoa; phylum Arthropoda; class Malacostraca; order Amphipoda; family Talitridae; genus Platorchestia; species Platorchestia sp. MABIK. Next base: position 16,765 of record JACJUY010003693.1, on the reverse strand, counting down.
TCAGTCAGTTACATCATGAAAATTCGCTCAGTGACCACCGGTGGGTCCCTTCGTAGGAAACGTGTTACGAAGTGCACAAAGAGCTTCTAGTTTACTCTTTGTTGAGACTGGCTGATGTTTGCTGAAATTTCATTAGTGCTTTTATACATCAATTCGGAGTCTGCTAGTCAGTCAGTCAGCGACTAAGGTACTTAGAGTTTCAGTAAGTTTAACCTTACGTTACTTAAGTGCACTGCCAGACTCTAGTGCACATGACATAACATAGTTGTTAGTATTTATGGGGCGATTCTTAGGGAATATTATTCTCAAAATAAAAAGAAGAACCAACGTTATAGAGAACATTTATTATAGCAAACCTTTCGGAATAAAAATGCATAGGGCCTATTGCGTCTCGAGCACGTACCAAATATTACACAATGAATTAGAATATCTGCAAAAAATGTATGCACGTAATAACTATCCAAAATATCTTGTCAATCAAATAGTCAGAAAATTCCTCAAAAATAAATTTTCCCTCCCTCCTGTAACACTGACAGTACCGAAACAGAAAACATTTATTGGCCTTCCATTCCTAGGTTACCTGAACAGTGAATTTCAAAGAGAGTTTCTAGTCCTTGTGCGAACCTTTTTAACAGCGGTTGACGTTCTTGTTTATAATTAGAATACTTTTAAGATTTCGTCTTTTTTTAACAGGAAAGAGCGACAGGATGAGTGCCTGGAAAGTTGCTGTGTATATGTGTATGTTTGTGATTGCTGCCAGCAATCGTACGTTGGAAGCACTGCCCTCCAACTATTTATTTGTCACAACCAGCATTCAGGATTTTCTCATATTACTGGCCGCCCATTTGCTTGTCCCCCTCAGTCCGCCATTAGAAACCATTGCAATAGTTCCAATCACCCTTTCAAAATGTCAAATTTTTCTATCCCATGCAAAGCCTTTAATTAGTGAGCAAGACCTCCGTATTCTAGAATCTCTTTATATACTCACAAATAAACCTTCACTAAATAACGATTTCAGCGCGACAAAATTATTTGTGGCCCCTACTTCCTAACTTGCGGTATGCTGAGGTGTGTTTAGCGTGTGTGTGTGTATGCATGTGTGTGTATATATGTGTAGGCGTATGAATGTGTTGTGTATGTATGTGCGCCTGTATGTACTGTGTATTTTGCCTACACGCTTATGTGTGGTACTTTAATCGTTAGATAAGGATTTATTTTTTGTGTTTTTGCTTGATATCTCTGTTCAGACCTTATTCATCTTATTCATGACTGGTTATTCCTTTTTATGTCTTCCAGCACTGATGATGGAATAAATTTTCTTCCGAAACGTTTGCTATAATACATGTTCTCTATCCCGTTGGTTCCTCTTTTCATTTTGAAGATAGTTGTTATTTTGGGTGATAGAAGACTTTGGCATCGACAAAAAGGTACTAGCCATTGACAACTTTTCCCTCAACGTTTTGATCTTAGTCGTGCCATTATGTCGCGAGTTTTTCCAGTGCATCAATCATAAGTACTAATGCTTGAGGCCGTGAAGCCTAAAAAACAGCTACGCAGCCTTCTTGATACATCGACCAGTCTGCGGCATGATTAGAGGTGCCACCCATACTCTGCTGTTCGGCCTCACTTTTTACTCACCTTCATGTTTTGCGGATAGTGAGCACAGTGTAGCTGTCACGCCTTTGTGCGTTTTGATCCACTTCCCCCCAGTATAAATTAGTATGTAGCTCTCTCAGTGGCCCATTCAACTTGTCATTCTCTCCCTGTCCACATCAGTACCAGTCGCCGGTAAAGCTTCGTCGTCACCCAGCATTTCACTTACTCCCGATTCGCAGCCACCAACTCCGGTGGCAAATAAGCGGTGGCCAGTATCGGCTGCTGGAGTGTACAAAAGACAATAAGTAGAGATAATCCGAAGTTAGAAAATTTTGCTGAAAGCGCTTAGGGAAGAGAAGTATTGTGACGTTTTCGCTGAAGATTATGACAGCAGAGAAAAGGAAAAATACCGGCAGAGAATTAAGAGAAAGCCACAGCAACGTCCTTCGCATCGTCTTCCGGATTTCCTACGATCAACTTCGAAGAAACCCTCCTACGTTGCAGCTCACACTTTCGGAGGGCACAATGTTTCGAGCGCACGTGGCCGCGTATAGCAGGCCGGCCAGGCCGGTGAAGGTTTAGAAATTGTGATTACCGTGACGTTCAACCGCTATAGAATAGTAGACAGCACTGAAGAATAGTGAGCTGTGCCAGTGTGAACAGCGTGCGTCTACAGTGTGAACAACAGCGTGCGAAGAGTGTCTACAGTGTAGTGTTCGACTGCAGTGTGGACAAGGTCGGCAGCGGGAGTCTTCAGTGACCCTCCAGCATCCCAAACACGAGTTACGTAAGCATTACTCGGCGTTCAGTCCTTTTGTCAGTAATTTCTTTCAAGTGAATGGAGCAAGGTCGTCAGCGCTGGTTGGCAGCAATGCTCCTAGTCTCATTCTCGGAGGCTAAAGCTCTCAGTAAAGATTGATTTATTCGCGCTAGTTTAGAGATTGATTTGATTTATTCATAGGTTTAGAGCGCTGTGCAGTGGTTTTTGTGTTTCTTTAGGGAAAGTATTGGAAGTAATTTTAGTTTATGATTTTTATTCTGCATTTTATGGCGTGCTATTCTTTGAAGTTGCGTTGTTCAGGAGTGTTTAACATTGAGCGGTAAAGTAATATTTGTATCACTCCATATCGGATTCTGAGTCAGGTAGTGAATACGTTCGTTCGACAACGACAAAGATGCTTGGGGCCGGGTTTCAGTACCGAGATTTCAGGCTGACAGTGATAGGACGACAGATAATGAACCGGTGGCAACCAGCGCCCCTGCCTATATAGCGCCATGACAAAACAGACTGTAACGTTCACTAGTACAACTAGTGTAACAACAATGACTACCGTCGGAAACACGTTAGCCAGAGAATTGGCGGCAGCAATGCCTAGGGTGAACACCATCTTTTCTAATGCGGAGTTACCGATGTTCAGGGGTCGCAAGCGAGTGGAAGATCAAGAATATTCTGTGAGACCAAAACGTTTCGCACGCATGTGTCGAACCTGAAAGCGTATCTGACATTGCTTCCCGAGGTGAATTCAGATGATGCTAAGAAGGAATTGTTAGTGCGATCGGCACAAAAACAAGTGGGAGATTTTAACTCCGTAGTAACTAAGCTAGTAAATCAAGATCTAAACTATTCGTTTGATGAGGTTGTGCCTATCCTCGATAATATTTATACATCGAGGGGCGAATAATCAATACATGCCCTAGCCTGTGATCTAAATCAGTTGCGTTTGATTCGAAATGAGAGTCTGGCAGCGCAGCTCGACGTACGTATTGAGAGCTATGTACTAAGGATTGGTATCACTATGAACCATCAGTTCAAAATAGTTTTTGATTTATCTGATTGGTCACACAGCAGAAGCTTATAATGAGATAACTATAATACTAAGTAGAGGTGACTTACGTAAATTTGCATCTGCAAAACATTCTAGCGACCAATGCTGTTTGTAGAGTAATTACTCTAGTGTTCATAAATTTAGGGAATGTAATATGTTTCCCTTTACACGTAGTGTAAAATGAATAGCATCTAAATTTCAGATTGACCTCAAAAGACTGACTTGCTCAATACGAAGCTAGAACTCGTTCACGCATTGGTGTCTCTGATGCCACATTAGTACATTGGTGGTAAATGTTTCGAACTCGGGCCCACTGAGCCTTCAGTGAATGTCGCTTCCAATTTTATGTGGGTGATAATGAGTGTTTTTTCTCATCAGGATGAACAGAAAATTCTGCCTGCAAGAATTATAGAAATAGAACCCAATAAGGGGGATTAAACATGCATAATCAAATGAGAAAAACACCCTGAAGATGAAAGGACATAAAGCGAAGTAGAATACACAGGGAACTGAAAACTTGCCTGCTTTTGCGAATGTCGACAAGGCTTTCCTCTGGTACTCTGTGGAGGGGAAGGCAAGGGATCAAATGAAAAAAAAACACCCTGAAGGTATAAGGACATTGAGCGACGTGGAGTAAATAGGGAACTGAAGACTTACTTGCGTTTACAAAGGTCGACAAGACTTTCCTCTGATACTCTGTGGAGGGGAAGGCAAGGGAGCTGACTGAGGGGCACTGCTTGACGGCTTCGTCGTACGTCGCGTTGTCCTGAGAGAAGAAGTAGCAGAACGCACCCACGCTCTCAAAGTCTGGTGCACAACCTGCACGTTTATGACATTGCTTCGTTGAACTCTGCATTTCAGATTAAGCCTTTTCTGAAATTTCAAATTTGTCTTTCAGACACAGCATTTTCTGAAAGTTTCAAATTAGTCTTACAGACAAAGCATTTTCTGAGATTTTCAAATTCGTCTTTCAGACAAAGCATTTTCTGAAAGTTTCAAATTTCTCTTTCGGACAAAGCATTTTCAAAGCATCTTCTGCATTTCAGACAAAGTTTTTCCATGTGAGACCAGCTCCGAAATTTGGTCCATGCATGTGAATGTATTTTTAGGTCTTGGATCTTTTTTTTCCCTTAAACTGCCGTATTAGCATTCCGAAAAGGGTGATGAAATTTTGTTTTTCCTCATAATTACTGGCCTTTCCGTGACGCAAGGGCGAAGCATCGCACTCGGTTTGATTTTAGTCCTTCATCAGTGGTGTTTTTAACAGAGTGAAAGAATCCTTTCCGTGATTATATATAAGTAGAAAAACGGGGAAAAGTTACAGGAGAAACCGTCTCCTCACAGAGTTTACTCTTCGCTTTTACACGAAACACTTCGCTTTTACACGCTTTTACTCTTCGGTTTTACTTCCTTAGGTTGAGCAACTTACCTCAGCATCGACCAACGTGCTCTCAGAAGTATACATTAAGAAATCGCTCGTATATTCTTATGTTTTAAATGCTCCGATGAAAAGGTAACACCGTGCTGGGTTTCATGTTTCATTATTCAAGGGAAAATACAGTAACATTTCGTTCTAAAGTAAAAAGATTTGGACGTTACTGGATTAAAAACATAGTGAAACGCTGTGGTGATATTGGGGTGTTCAGTAAAGATCAATAGAGGAGAAAAACATCTTACCAGCATTCTTCACCGCACACAAATTTTTTGCGGGTTACGTTCAAGTTGCATCAGGTTTCTATCATTTCTCTGCAATAATGTGATCAGAAATTTTTACTTTGATGTTCGCGCGCTCATCAAAAGGACGACAGATTCTTTTTCTCCACCACCCTAAGATAAAGTCTTTAGTAGATTCTGACCAACATGTTTGATATTTAGCCAACTTTTTCGTGGGGATTCTGTTCGTAAACATGTCGTGGACCTATTTTTCTCTGCTGTCATTTCCTCTGATCGTCGTGACTTAAGGTCACAATTCTTTTATTTTTCTAATGAAGATTGAAGGAGACTTTTCAACGTCCACAGAAATTAATTAATTATCAGTCAATTTATATGGTAGCGTGCCACTAACAACT
>JACJUY010003693.1:0-11117 GCA_014220935.1 Platorchestia sp. MABIK | reverse complement strand
AGTAGAAGGTAGATCTTGATAACGGCAAGCGCTTTTTCGACACCTCTCATGGCTGATTCGAACATATCAAATATATAGAGCGTCCTCCATTAAATGACAGTTTCTCATACGTCGTGGTTAAAAACCATGACAACATTTCATTCACAATGTCGATGTTGAACAACATTTTTCCCTCATTGGCACCTTATGACTATGAATAAGCACCACAGAAATTTTCTCAGACATCTACTGTGTTTATATTACTTTAACACTGCAACGTTCATTGGTGTAAACCCGTGCATTTAGTCCTAAAGCTACTTGTTTTCCTTTGTTATTTCATTTCCAGGCCCATCATTCAAGGGGAACTAAAAAATTAGCAGGTTTAATCCATTTAAAAAACAACTCGTGAAAAGTTTGCACATCTTTTGGAGAAATGTAACTCAGTAAATAAGAGCGTGATCTATTAGCACCAGAATGAAATTTGAAAAATATATCCCCCTCATGTGATCATCTTGACACAGGACCATTAATCACTCGTATACATTCAGAACTGGTTGCAGGCTTTGTCGAAAACCCAGATATTTTTTCTAGATCGGATCAATACGTCATGGAAACAAGGACGATCCTCCTGAACAATATTCCATAACAACAATGAAGTTGAAATAGGAAAACATCACATTACATGAGCATTTTACGAGACATGGTCGAAGCTAATTAAGTGGAAAGTTCTAACCAACCTTTCTTTACAATGGTGACGCATGAGGTCTCTGGATTTGAGACGTCTGCTGGAACTTGGACGGGGTTGTTGGCTGGAACGGTGGCAGCGTCCGCTGGAACGAGTCGCAGGTTCACGCCGCCGTGGGTGGTGAGGTGGCAAGTTGAGGGAGCAGGTCGCGTGTCCACAGACACGGCCTGGCACTCCGGCAGCACGAAGCACTGCTTCATGCACTTGCCTGCGCCAAGTGCGATGGAAAGCTTTATAAGAAGTTAGAAACATAAAACCGATACAAGGCAATAAGTGTAAAAATTTATACAGCAAGAGCGAGACGCGTTTTTAAATGTGTTTACGTGTCTAAAACCCTAATTTTTGTCGACTTTGCTTTTGATGGGCATATTTTTGTTTCTCATTAAGATCCAAAGTGCATCTCAGACCACAACAGCCACAGTTCTCCTCTCCTATCTTCTCAGGATAATTAAGAACGTAAGAAATATGCAAAAGCACTTGCATTTACCAAAATGCAACCATAGGCTTTATCTTCCTGGTAATTGGTAATTGTGGACTCTTTAATTGGTTCCCAAAGTCCACAAACATCACACAGGTGCTTTAAAGTTAGCGGGAAGAATGCCAAATTTTTAATTGGGTTCCAAAGTCCACAGACATCACACAGGCGTTTTAAAGTTGGAAAAAATATCTCATTTTTAATTGGTTCCCTAAGTCCACAGACATCACACAGGTGTTTCAAAGTTGACGGAAGGCTACAAGAGAATACGTTTTGTTATGCAACTCACAGGTTGTGAGACCTTCTTTCTTCAAAGTAACATCTTCGGTGGGCATCATGCTGTCATTGTACACAACCACGTGACTGCCCCGTGCGCACACGTCCACACTAGGGCAGAAACTGCCACTAGGAGCCCGCGAACGATCATCGCGTTGGGTTATGAGAAGCAATTCTTCATTCCAATAGAAAGACTAATCTAATTTTGTAACTACCTAGTCCTGTGCTCTGATATGAGCACGGGAAGAGAGTAGCTTGAATTTACATAAAACACGAAAAAAAGATTCTGGAATAGATACAGTGCTGTTGAAGTAAGATAAGTCTAAACTTTCTGCTTGCAGTCCCCATTTAAAATTCAAATTCGTAAGTGTTAATGAATTACATGATTTTAAGGAATACGAATGAATGCATCAGTTCCTTGAAAATGTGGTGCTTATCTGTATATATATGTCGCGTTCTCTCGGAAAAATTATAAATATGGGGGGAATTTTATCTGTCGTACTCGGATCTAAACATGAACTGTCGTGCGTGTACAGTCAATGTTTGCATTGACATTGTTTGTTTCATTGTTTTACTGTTTATATCAACACATAATTGTTATGTTTCACTACGTTCATCTTGTGTATTGAACATCATACAAATTTCAAAAATATATTATTTGTTTAAACAGGAACGTAGTTCAATAGAAAACACAAAAAAATCCAGTTCATGTTTCCACTACCGTAAGAAGCGCAACACAACCCAGGATCTATTCTGGAATAGGAGACGAAAAATATAAAGTTCACGTAATAAGCAGAGTACACCAAAAATCTTAGGAGGGCTCCGAGTATCTGACAGTCGTTAATACCTTTTGATTTTGAGTTAGGATCCAGGGTTCTTGACGGCGATCAGGCAACAAGGACTGTGGAAAATGCCTCCCACATGCTCCTCGTATTGCCTTTGGAGGCAGAGCCATGCGTCGCTTTCGCGCTGTCATTGGTTGCCGCTGATCTGAAGCTGGACGCAGGTATGGTCGGGAGATGATTTTTTTGCATAGGGTTTACGGCAATTGACATTTTGTCCGTGAGAGCAGTCTGATAGCACCTGGAGGAAGCCAGTAATTCACCACATACGTAGCCACGATGTTATGTACTTCTCCTAACTTACTCTTCCTATTTATCTTGCTGTGTTTAAGTTTGTATGCGTGTGATTGTGTATTTCGTTATTTTTATTTTTGAGTTATAATTTTCTTGGTGTTCAGGTCTTTAAGAATTGGTTCCAACTCAGTAGGTAAATGGCTTACTGCCAGGGAACTACTTCAATAGGAGGTCTAACTTTTAAAACCGCTTCTTACGAAGTTTATAAAACCTGTTTGCGAACGGTGAATTTCTGAGATTTAGAGGAAGCTGTAATGGTTTTTTCTAGAGTTCATCTAGCTTACGATATATTGCCCTACGGGCTTATTTCATCTCCCTACTATGGTTAGCTAACTATCTACCTACCTACGTATTTACGCCTGAACACCTTCCTACCTCTGTTTTCATCTTTTTTCCATTTCCTTAATAATCCTCTTAAGGAAACTAACTTGGGTGAGTGGAGCTCACTATTTTGACTATGAAATTAGTGCTCTAAAATTCTCCCTCACTACTTCGCCGTGTCGGCGCCCCAAGTAATTCGTGTGTTTTTTTTCTGCTCCCAGCATCTTCTGCTGCTGGTATAGATATTGCTACGTACCCTGGGAGGCTGCGGTCGGCTGCTTTTCCCGTAACGCTGCTGCGAGGTTTTTGTCCGGGCTCGTGTGCGATTCTGAGATTAGCTGGCGCTACTGTGGGGTGCGTTCTTGCAGCTTAATGTCTATATTCGTGCACAATTTAAGTTGCTAACTTTCTACTGTGTTTATACTTTCATTTACTTAGTTTTTTTTGTTCTTCCAGGGAGCTGATCAGACTGGTTGCTGCATGCTGCTCTTTCCTAATTGCGTCAACCTACTTACCCACAACTGCGGCTGCAGCGGTTGCTGCTGAAAAATGTTTGGCAACCTAACGAGCACCCGTGTCAGTAATGCCACTTTTTGAATTAGAGCGGAAGCTATTTTACGAGCGCTCTTTGCGTTAATTGATAAAATAAAACCTAATAAAATAATAAATAAATGTTCCTTCTATAAAAATTTAATAAACTAAATTCGGCCCTTGAGGCTCTTTTACAATCGTTCAATTAAACGTGAATGAAACCTTTAATCGTTTTTTAAACTCCAGCAAGGGTGGAAATTTGAGAAACTAAGGAGCTGCTGTGTCATGGAATAAAAGTTTTGACTGGCTTTAATAACTTACAAAGAAGTGTAATTTACACCAGGATGGGGAAAGGGCTCATCTATCAGCACAAAGCAGGTTGGTCAACGTATACTCAACTACCTCCCCAATTTTCTCAAAATTAATCCTCCGCAAAGTGTGTGATGAGCTCATCTCACACAGTGAACACAGTTCACTCTTTGATACAATTTCAAATTATTTTAATGTAAAATCCATACCACTAAAATTCCAGACTGTTAACTTCAACTGAAAATACTTTTTAATTTACTCATAACGGAAATTCGTTCGCTGCAGCATTTTAATACTAGCTATCGAATCGTCCTCACGGCCAAGGCCAGAACAGGCGAAGGAAGACTTGGTAACCGCCACACTTGGTGTCCGGTCCTACTTAACTCACCGATGTCCACAATTCTTGAGGGAAGAACACACATGAGGCGAACACGTCATAGTATCACGCGTTGTGATTGATCGGAAACATTCAAATTAGGCTGTATGTGTCAGCAAAATACTATTTATTATTTGAAAGGGGAACTTCAAGGAACGAAAAATTCATCACCTTCTTATAGACGCGCTCAAGTACAGCTCAGCTGAAATGCATCAGCTTAAGTTGAGTGCATTCGTGGAATTGAAATCACTGAGGAATAAAATATGATAGCTCCCTGACATCAAGTTACTTCTGATTTGTCGAAAAAATGACGGAGCGTAAGAGGCAGCTAAGATGTAAATGAAATGAGTAAATTTCGTATTACTTGATTTTGATATCAACATTTGTCTCTCGAAGATATGTAATGCACTGATTTACGAGAGCATCGTTATAAAATGTTTCCTACTATAGGCTGATAATCATTTTCAGAAAGCAAAGGTTTTTATCACCTAGTTGATATTTCAACCTTTTAGATACCGATTACTGTATATTTCAAAGCAGCGTCGAGTAGGTAATCAACACACAGCTTATAAAAGATGAATCAGGGGAAATTGCAACCGTGGAGGGATACTAGCTATACCAGCTCCATGATTGCAACAATACGTAGAATTTTTTTTTTTATAACTATCAATTATCACCAATCGAGTGGTGGTAGAGTTCTAAGGTGAAGTACACCTCAATAAATTTCCTCAGGACGCTCACATGCAGTCATCGTTCAGATGTGTACAAATTTTACCTTGAAATAAAGAACCGCATTTTTTTTCTAATTAATGGAGTTAAGAGCGTCATCCTGAGTGCTTTGTTTCGCTTTGATAATGATTACCTTGGCTGCCACTCAAATTATTTGCGAACAAACTCAAGATCATTTGAGTTTAGAACAGAAAGTTATGATGTTCTCTGCGCTGTTTATTTCCAAAAGTTGAATCAAAATTTTGAATCAATTGCAATTTACATTAAAGCGCTGTTTCTCTCCTATGCTCATTAAGAGTTCTCTTACCAGTGTTTAGAACAATAATTTCAACCTTCATCCCTGAAATTTTACAATTCTTAATTTTATTTTTTCTTTGTGTCTTATAATCTACATAATATTCTGCTTGCTCCTTCCTTAGTTAGTCCGTCCGTTCCGCTTTCGTCCTAGTTATAGGTTAGGTTAGGATAGGATAGGTTAGGTTATGATATTAAGTTAGTTTAGGTTACGTTAGGTTAGGTTAGGACACGATGGATTAGAATATGATAGGTTAGGATAGGTTTGGTTAGCATAGGTTAGGTTAGGATGGGATAGGTTAGAATATGATAGGTTAGGATAGGTTAGGTAAGAATTTGTTTGTTAGAATTGGCTGGGGAACGTTGATCGAATTTTTTCATGGGTCCACCTAGCTTATAGATAACATTGTCCGTGGAATTTCTACGGGTTCTGCTAGTTTAAATTATTCTCTGTGTACTACAATTAATGAGCACGGTATAGTACGATCAATGATGTTGAGAATGCTGTTCCGTGCGTAAAGCTAAACGGTCGTTGTTCATGTGAGGGTCGACATGTAGTAATATGTGAGAATCGAGAAAAGAAAAAAAGAAAGTCTATTTTCAATAATGATGATACGAAAACCACCATTGATTTTAAAATGTCTTAATATAAAAATTCTTAGTTGATTAACAAGAATGGATATCGCAATACCCATGTCAAATATCGAAACAAATGATTGGGAGAAATAACTTGACGAAATGTATTCCCATTAGGTTACGTTTATCTAAGTTTGATTATATAACATATTCATTAATCTAATCATGTGCAGTATACATAAAATCTTTAATTTATTATGCAGCAGCACCTGTTGATAGCCGATAAATTTTACAGCTTCTACACCCTGTTCAGTTCTCTTGCATTAGTCATCAGAAGAAATGGCAGATTACGTTATAATTTGCTTTGTCTAGTTATTGGTTTGATGCAGTGGGTTTGAAAAATTAGTCACCACAAATTAGGGGTATGCGAGTCCAGCCATGTCAAATGTCTTCCAAAATCAGGCCCTGCTTTATAAATGTGTGGCTCAGCTCATGCCATTGAGGTTGCCTTATTTATAAATGAAGAATAACATTTTGGACACGGATGTTTTCTATGTATTTCTGAATGTAGGCATTAGTGGAGAAGTTAATGCTCTGGCATCCCTCAATGATGCCCTCCCAATAATCAAAAGAAATGTTCAGGTATGAATAACCGAATGAACATCGCTCTATGGAAATTCGTTCTCTTCAATTTTAAAAAACTCTGGAGAAAACTAAGATATCTACAAACTACCTAATGATTTCATTTCCATGCATAGCTCTTGAATAACAATCAGTCATCATTGCTTATGCAGTACGTGGGAAATAATGTTGAACAGTTGTTTATGATCATTTCTGTATGGCTTATTGAACCTCCGCTAAAAAGTACTTGAGATACATTGCAGGCTAGATATCGGAAAAGTCGTTTGAATCAGTACATAACGAGTAGTGTAAAAAATTTTTTCAACGTCTAGCTTAAAAACTTCGATACCTGAAGCAACTACAACAACACTGGCACACTACACTTTCAGTACAAATATACTTTTGTTATCAAAAAATTTGGCAGGCATAATGCATGAGCTAAACAATACGGAAAACGACACTTTTATCACGACGATCATAAGTTTTTTAACAAGAGATTCCTTGTACGAAAAGCGAAACCTTTAAACGTGATACCTTTGACTCATTTGCATAATGATTCTAAATGCATATTTGTTAATAAATTTTGTTATTAATAATAAATAATAGCCAACAAAGCGTTCCCACTCGTTCATTTTACTTTGAGAAAGGTCTCCAATGTTTAGTTATGTTTAAAGCTAGTAAAATGCTCGCAATCAGTGATCACAGAAATAGACAGTCTCAATCCAGGATTGGAGCTAGAAAAGTTATAAGAAAGTCGTTGGACATGGAATTTTCTCCGCAACAAATCGTTCGAAATCAACATTTTTATTTTTATCTTATTTATAGCTAATATTGAAAAATTGAAGAAATACATCAACGATAACTTTTTCAAAAATGTATAAAAATCGTTTTGCCAAAAATCAGAATTAGTGCTTGAACGATCATTAGGCACAACGTATCTATATCAAATCGCACTGAAATAGCGTTTCTAGATCGATTCTTTTCCAGCATGGTAAATTTTCCGCCTTCATTACAAAATGCTGTTCACAAACATCTTTTCTTCTATTGAAAAAACAAACAAAATTGAATCAAAGAAAAAAGTAAAATCAGGCACAAACATAAAACTGTTTCCTACATTTCAGAACAATCGGTCTCGTTTCTCGTAGGGAAAAACTTTGGTCAGAATCAAATGCTTTCTCAACCCTTCGCACCCTGGCGTCTACAACATGATGACCTTTTCCCTTCAGCTCCCCAGTTCAAATAAGGAAACTTCAACTCTTCCGAAACCTAATGACCAGATATTGCTTAATTTTTTAGTTTTTTTATGTACGACCTATGGTCGAAGATGAGCACCATCACACCAACAAACATCGATGTTTAGAGGAAAAGCAATTTTCAAATTCTAAAAATAAGTTTTTGCCTACCCGTTTACAAGATTAATTTTACAAGTACTCCCTTGACTTCGAAAAATTGGCGTTAACAGTGCAGCAGAAATTTCCTAACCAGACCAAAATTGTCAACTTCACTGAGCAATTGCAATCACTTTCATTCAAATATTTTTATGGCTTCAAACCTTTCAAAATTTTCTCAGCAATATTTTTGAAGACCGACATTTCTGAGCTGAAACTACTATCAACTAATCCTAATGTAATTGTAACAAAACCTGACAAAGGCTGTGCCGTCGTAACTCTGAACAAAACTAGTTATATTGAGCGCGTGGAATCAATTATTTCTGATACGAGTAAATTCCTCCCAATAGCTGAGCCAATGCAAAAATACTGTTTGAAATAGAAGATAAGGTAAATAACTTTCTGCGCAAACTCAAAAACCAAAATTTATTGCAAGATGATATTTTTAAGAAATTAATCTGTTCCGGCACAGGCCCAGGTATTCTCTATGGATTACCAAAAATTCATAAACCAAACTTCGCGACTACGTTAACATTCAGACCGATTTTTGCCGCTTATAATTGTGCTACTTATGTTCCAAATTTTTAGTTCCGTTACTTAGCCATTTAACTGTTAATGATTTCACTGTTCAAAATTCTCATGACTTTGTACAAACTATATCTAGTCAACCTGATGCTGAAAAGTATTTTATGGCTTCCCTTGACGTTGAGAATCTTTTTACCAATGTACCTCTTGACGAACCATTGATATTTGCATAAATTCTCTGTTTTCTGTTCCGTCTTCTTCAGTTATAGGTTTAACGAAAAATTATTTTAGGTCTCTTTTATAATTATGTGTGCGAAATTCTTTCTTTATTTTCAAAGGTTGTATATATAAACAGATTGAAGGGTTGGGTATGGGTCTCCCTTTAGGCCCTACTTTTGCCAACGTTTTCATGTGCCACAATGAACAGAAATGGTTAAATCAGTGTCCGACTTCATTCAAACCAGTTTTCTATATATAGGCGCTATATTGATGATACTTTCGTCCTTTTCAAAAACAAATTTGATGCCCATTCCTTACTTCAATATTTCAATTCCAGACATCCCAATATAAAATTCACTTTAGATCTGGAAAATAATAACCAATTGAACTATCTTGATGTCAAAGTTCACCGATCTAGTAATAAATTCATAACCTCAGTCTACAGAAAACTAACATTCTCTGGGTTAGGTCTAAGTTACTTTAGTTTCCGTTGCAAGAGGTTTAAACTTAATAGCATCTCCACCCTTTTAACTCGCGCCTATAATATTTGTTCAAACTACACTGACCTTCATAAAGAATTTCCTTTTTTGCACTCTTATTTTACAACCAATGGGTCCCCACATTCTGTTATTTTTCGTGCCATTAAAAATTTGCTGAATAGTAAATTTATCCCGAAATCTCGTGTTCAAGCACTAAACTTTAGTTATTGTGTGTTGCCATATTTTGGATATCAATTGGAAAAGTTGAGAAAAGACCTTTTAATGCTTTTGCCTAAATTTTTTCTGAAATTTCCTTTCGTGTTATCTTGGTTAACAAGCGTACCATTGGATAATTTTTTAGATTTAAAGATGTGCTCCCGACCGGCATGCGATCTTCCCTCGTCTATAATTTAAGTTGTGCGCATTGCGCATCGCAGTATGTGGGTTCCACCCACCAAGCACTTTACGTCAGGGTTGCTGAACATGCAGGTCGGAGTCATCGTACTGGTCGCTTGCTTACCTCTCCTACTCATTCTAGTATCAGACAACATTGTAGCAATGATTCCTGTGAACAGATTGTTGACATTAGCAAATTTAAAATATTAGATACTTGTACCGCCAACTTAGACCTACGTATTTTAGAGTCGTTATTCATTCATAAACTCAAACCATCTCTCAACGAAATGAAGAGTGCATACCCTCTGAAAATAGTCAACCGATAAATTACTTCTATTATACTTTTTGTTTGTTTGTTTATTTGTTTGTTTTTCGTGCTTATATTCTGTGCTTCTGTAATTTTAGGTGTACTGACTTGTTTATCATTTTAATTGCAGACTTTTGTTGAGAATGAGCTTAGGCTCGAAACGTTCAGAGTAAATGTTTTTTAAAGTACTTCTTCTCTATTTCTTTCAAAGTCAATTTACAGCTCGCACTGCACAGTTAGATCGGTGGTTCTTTGAAACAAATAATACAGGCTGTTCCCATCTTGAAGTAGGCTATTCCAGCTCACTTCTAGTTCATTTACTGGTAAGTTTCGCAAAGTGGAATTAATTAAACATGTACTTGACGTTCAGGTATTTCGAGACAAAAGTAATGGCTTCCAAGTTCGACATTTACCTCTGTATCTTTCATCTTGTTAAAGAGACGAGTTCATTCAGAGGTGGGTACTTAATTCAAGAGTGTATACATAGTTCCCTTCATAAAAAGTGAACAAGGCTGTGTAGAAAAGAACAATATCCTGATTGAAAATTAATAGCATCTCATGACAAAAATGAACTTAATTTTCATGGCGATCAATTTAGTGATTGAAAACCAAAACTTGCTGCATAAAATAATTTCCAAATAGTGAATTACTGTTCATTTTGCCTCAATCAGCGTGGCAAGGGAAAATACTTGCTGAATCTGGCTGGAGCAAAATGACTTATAGCAAAACAACGGCATAAATGGTAGAAAGGGAAAAATTAACGAAAATATCTCCTGCGGGCGATTCAATCAAAAAGTAAATGGAAAGACTAGCTGCCTCTCACTTGACGCACAGGCAAATAAATGCCAGATACAACAGCCTCTAGTTCAACTCCAGAATAAATTTTACGTATAATTTTCAAATTCTAAAACAACTATGGGGTTGAATTTCTCTTACCTGATGTAAGTGAAAGAAAACATTTCATGTTTTCTTTCTTACTCACGCCCAAAAATGCTCTTGTTAGGCTGGTGCAGTGCAATTATCGTGTCATCTCTTACGCTCTAGAGTATGTTATAACAACCGCGCCGAAGCCTCACGTATTTCTGTACTTGGGAACCGTTGTAGGACAATCGTTTTCATGTTTCTGACTCTGATAGACTGTTTTGTGCCACTTTCTAGTATGGAAATTTCATAAAATTTAGGCCGTAATAAAAAGTATTTTCTCAGTGTTTCTCGATTGGAATGCTAGTTTATACTGACTAGTTTACGCTGATATTTGCGCTCAGGCTTGCTTGTGTATATGTGTACGTGTGCACGCTATGCGTACGTAGATGGGTGAATGTATCACTACGTAATAATTCATTTCACTTCATTATTAAAAAATATTTATAAAAATATATTTATGTATTTGTTGTGCGATCACCCACGTACGGTAAATACGGTAAATCAGACGCTT
>JACJUY010003692.1:16513-69400 GCA_014220935.1 Platorchestia sp. MABIK | reverse complement strand
AGGACTGTGCTATATTGCGCTCAAGTTTGATTATGATAATTACATAATAAGGATATTTAATAAGGGATAGTGGGGAGAATAATGAGGATTTAATGAGAGAGGTGTAGTTCACATCAAAAACATTTTCTGGAATGATTTTAGTGATGGTCTAAGATGTACCTTTCAAGAAATAATTAAAAGCCTCATATTTTGCGTATAGAGTGGTGATGAGCATTTTGTGAATTTGTTACAATTAATAAGATAATAAGTGATTAAGCATTTAAGTTTTGAATTTATCTGATAGATGTTACTGTTAGTTCCAAAAGCCGGGAATGGTATCAATCATAAAAATTCAATGTCCTATCCACAAATTAAAGAAGGTGACCACTCTTTATCATCACTTCGCTTATGTAAAAGGGATTTTTATCAAAGTTTTTAAATGAATGTCCAAAGTCGAACATTTCCGTTCAGTTAATGAAGAACCGTAACGGCATGATTATTTATTTTCGAATGAATATGCCTTGAAAATACCGAGATCCACTTTCGAATGTAATCAGCCAATATGTCAAACGGATTTCGCTTTCAGGAGATTTTCTCTCTCTTCAGAGGGCAATAAATTAAATGAGCAAAAATACGAATTTGAATTTCTTCACATCATGTATATCCAGCATGTGTGTCTGGCAGATTCAAAAGTGATCTACTGTGTTCCTTCGGAGAAATCTTAAATTCGTGCGCTTTAGATATTGAAAAAGCTGGCTTAGTAGATTACTCAGTACTACGACTGGCGCACATAGTTTTTATAAAGTTGTGAGTTTATTAGGCGGAGCTCTGATTGGCTCAGAAAATTACTCGCTATTAAACTTTATTTTCAGGTAACTGAACTTCGTACGGTAGCCTCTTAGCAATATATTTTAAAGCGTAATAGGCCACAATTGCGATAGATTGTAGTAATAATTTTGGCCATGCTTGCAGGAAATATGACGGAAAACATCAAGACTTAAATTAAATTGATCATGAAATACTTCCGAAGATGCCAAGAGATTGTATTGTGACAAATTTGTCAACAATGTCATGGAATACTGTGAAGGATAAGCGCAGAATTGAATGGAGCTTGCCTAAAATACTGGAAGAGATACATAGAACAAGACCAGAGCTTTTATCCAGCGCTTTCGTGAGAGGAAGCCTAGCCCAAAGAGTGTACCGAAGTCAACACTCACTTTATTGCAGACATCGCAGCAGTGGTAGTAGCTGAAGGTGCTGCCGAATTCGCAATCTATTGGCGGACACGTCACTTTGCTGCAGTCCCGTCGAAATCCGAAAGCTGATTGGCTGCAATTGCAAAAATAAATGTTAGCCGGCCTCTGCATGTGAATCTTTAATATGAGGCCTGATTTTAATCACGTCATATTGATTTCAAAACGTAATTAATCACGAATTGAAACGGCTGTGTTTGTTTTAAGACTACGAACGTTAATGGTAAAACTATTGTGCCATTAAAGCTTGGATCAAAATAAGGGCAAGGTTAATGACTGCAGGTAGAGGTAGGATTTTTTGTAAGTATATGCTATGCAAGATTCGGCAAATAAAAACTATAGCGCACACAAAAATTTACCCGTTTAAAAAAATTACTGTATTGATGATGAGTTCTACTTGAACTCAAGGCCATCGTTAAGATGACTATTATTACATACCCCGGTCTCCAAGGACGAGGGATTAATTAATGCTTCTCTCCGTCAGAATTTCATTTCATTGTTTTTAAATGTCTAGATTAAAATGGAAAAGCAATCAGTTTTCAATAGCAGATCAATGATAAAAGGATGTCCAAGAAATACAAATAGAAACTCTGAAACCGAAATTTCTGTCGTAGTGTTGCTTCGCGCCAGAAAAATTTTATTTTCACACTGAAATGCGTCATGTGAGAATTGTTCATTGAAATCGGCATCATCTCTCGAGTTAAGAAAAAGCATTTATAAGAACGAATTCTCATTACACGTATTGTCCTAAAAAAAAATTTACTGAGCAAACGAATTAACCGCAGGGTAAAACTCACCAGGTCACTGCAATCACCAGCAAAGAAAACGAAGCCTTCGTTGTCCACATCATGCTGGAATGTTTGAAAATCTGAAAAAATTGTTCAGCGTCGTAGCAGAGGAAAAATTTTGCGATCTGAAATAATGACCATGGAAAATTGTACGGTTGTTGATAAAATTTTCGAATTCAAAGATTAGTAGATTCACAGATTAATGAATGAGTTGAACAATGAATGTGATTGCTTAATATTACACAACGGTATGAAGAAGTTTTTTTGAAAAACTTATTCATCCTATTTAATCGAATATGTACAGTGGCATTTGCACTCGGGATTCGTGCAAAAGACCTTAAGCGAACGTGGAAGCAACATTCCTCAAAAAAAACATAATTTTTCGACCGCAGGTGTCGTCTTTACAAATAATTTGCCGTATTGAATATATGTATTTTAGACATAATCAAACTTATCAACTTAGATTACTAATTCCATCAGCAACTGTTATGATGCACACAAATGTGAGCAGCACTCCAAAACTGGTTGCTCCAGCCTTCGCTGGCTCCGACAAACTGGTCCCGGCGTTGCGATTCACATTCTTTTGTAGACAGTATATGTCCTTCAAGTACAGGATGGGCAGATTACGTCTCTTTCATCGTGGGGTTTTTATTTTTGTATTGATAATTATCACTGCAGGATTTGAAATGATAAGAGCCGAACCTACCATGAATCAGTTATGTAGAGTTAAGCACAGAGACCCAAGAAATAAGAATAATTAATCAATTTTCAAATATCTGCTGGAGAAATTGTGTAATGTTCATTGCCGAGGGAATTACTTTATAATATTTATCGCTGTGCCTTAAAAAAAAAATTCCATTCATCCGGGTGCCCTGGCGTGATGTTAATGAAGCAAAAATTGAATACTGATGTTCAATTTTTCAAAAGTTCTTTAGAATACGTTCATATCTGCTGCAGACTTAGTACCAGTTGTTGAAGGGCTGATGCCTGTTCACCATACCGTTGCAGACTTTAGATAGGTTACTGAGATACTGATTTCTCAGCAAATTCTTGGAGACTCGACATAAGTTACTGGCATGCTACTATCATTCTGCTCACAGTTCATTGCTGGTTATGTCGCGCAGTAAGATGCAGATACAACGTAGCTCATTTAACCATAACAACCTGTGTACTTTACTCGACGGATGTCGCCACTGATAAGTTATCGACGAAAACAAGAGTCACTCAGGATCTCAGCCAACGTATGTCTTAATCGTGGCGGTTTTGCCTTAGCTTTAAGTTCAATAATTTATTGTATTTCAGTTATTCTCTATGAACAACTGATCAGATATTTTTCAACTAGAAATCTTCGAAGCAACTTGAACTAAATTGTCCAATGGCTGCTTACAATTTTTGCGAGAGCGGAGCGGCAAATAACTGGAAATCAGCGGTTGTATTTGAAACAGTGGCTTGAGGTCTTCTATCGAGCAGGGGAAGACAAATTTATAGGAACAAATGCAGTACATTTCTGCTCGCACAAATTCTACTATGGCGACGAAAAACAACGGTCAGAGAAAAAATTGAGGTTAATTGTGACAGATATTTCCCCAAAATCATTAGAAAATATTTTCAGCGCAATGTAAAACACATTTTGATTGTTTCGGAACTTTTTCCCGCGTAGTGAATGTTTTGATGATTGAGTATAATGTTTCAACGTAGAGCAGTTGTTGCTGGATTACTTACAGCTCCCAATACCCTTAAATATTTTATATTCTAATTAAATTCTTCACTTTTTAGAGATGTTCTTTCTTGCTATTGATCTAACATTAGATAACCATTGTGGAACATTGCGAGTGTTCAGTGCTTGACAAATATCAAGCGTTCTAAAAATCGCAAATTTATTCCACATTTAAAACAAAGAACGAGAGTCATATGATGAATCAACGCATTTCTGACGCACTCATGAGTACAACGAATTAGATTCATGGACGGAAATGTGAAATTTGTAATGTCATCATTGTAGTAAAACAAACTCCG
Source organism: Platorchestia sp. MABIK (assembly GCA_014220935.1). Classification (NCBI taxonomy): domain Eukaryota; kingdom Metazoa; phylum Arthropoda; class Malacostraca; order Amphipoda; family Talitridae; genus Platorchestia; species Platorchestia sp. MABIK. Next base: position 65,364 of record JACJUY010003692.1, on the reverse strand, counting down.
CAACAAACCTCGTTTGTTTCATCCACGTAATTACTGTCCCATTTTTTGTCCTTGGATTGTTTACAAATGATACCGGGACAATTTCACGAGTGCTTTGAGAATTTCCAAAGTTCCCTAATATTTAATTTCCTACGTCGACAAATTACCACTTCTCAGTTCCGTTGTTTTCTAGCTGTGGATAGCATTGCACTACACTCACAATGGCACGGCTTCAGTTCTGTTCTGAAAATGATTGGCTCTGTGCATGAAATACGTTCTTTTCTAGACATTATAATCTGCATCAGGGCTCAAATTATACCATGTATTGTGTGCCAACGAGAACGATCCTGTTTTAATTTTTGTCAAACATTTCCTGATGTGAATAGGTTATTCTGTCTCATGCCATTTTTATGCGTGTGTGATCTAGATATTTCAGTTTTTAGAACAATTAAAATCATTGCATTGATAAGGTATGAATTAAATGAAGGAATGGAAATTTAGCCTGCAACAACTGGTTTTTCGATCAGACAGAATTTGATTTTTTTTAACAGCTTCTGAATTGTGATATCGACGAGCATTATTAAGTCAGCCGGCACAAAATATACTGAATTTATTTCTACAGATAAGAAAGCAGTGAAAATTCCATTAGTTGAGAAATAAAATTGAAATCATATTCGAACAGTAAAATCAATCCAGCCGCCTTCAAGAACTGTATTAACTGATGTCGACCAGCGCCAGTGTTGTTAAGGCACTGCAGCAGCTCAGCAGAAGGCCTATTAAATTTATTCCATATTACGATGACACTAGTTTCACTGAAGAGATACTCAGATATTGTTTTTCTTTGATATCGTGGATGATTATCTTGGAAATAATACCCAAAGAAGCTGACATTCTAAAATACCTACATCACGAAAAGGAAAATTCTGTACTTGACGTAACTATTTTCTGAAATCAACACAAACTTCGAAATTGTTTTTTTCTCAGTTCATGGTAATAAACACGCTATCTACTTCGCTTTATAATAATTTTGATGAAACTACAAGGTAATTCAAACAGGGAAAAATTGATGTTCATCTTTATTATAATGCCACAGAATCAACACGCTCCAATTTAACGTATTACAAATTTATGTTGAACGCTTGGCTGTAATGTTTTGTTGTTGATAGCTTAAGAATAATATTCAAGACTTCATCTAAAAGAAACTATGGAAAAAAAAGTGCTCCGGCGTCAAAAATACAAGTAGGGGACAATTCAGTGAGAATTGATCACTCGCTGAGTAAACTCAACATTGCTCGCATAAACAGAATTCAAGATTTTTCTGTTTTTGTTTTGATTTTAGTATTTACTTTCAGAGATTAAACAGTGACATATGTGTTAGGAGACGAAGACAATACTGCTACGAGATTAGTGCTGCCAATGGTGTGAGCCTCACAAGATTTTTTGACAAAAAACGATGTTGAACACCCAAACAACTTTGCTGGAGAGTTCGCAAAAAATTTCACTTTCAATTCTGAGGATTACTAGACTTTTGTTGTATTCAGATGACTTAGTGTATCGCAAATGGAATGATAATAATGGAATAATTAAGTAACCATACTGGGTTCTTGAAGTCATTGACAAACACCGACAGAGTGATTGGGGTCCGTTGGGACGTTAAGGACGCATGTCAGGCCGGCGACGCAGTAGCCTGCTGCGCCCCACAGCCCCCCGCAGATCTGACCCACGATCTGTCAGCAATAAAATGTGTCCAATTTAAATTTCATCATTTTTTAAGGCTCTGTATATTCAGTAAGATAAACATCTTTGGTGAAATTGAGTGAAACAACAATTATTCAAGGAGTGAGAAGTAATTCATGGAATAATATCTGATGAGAACAAAATGAATGGTCGTCTGTAGACTATAACTCTTTCAATAAGTTGATTGAAAGCTTCACAGTTTGTTAATCAGCTAAGAAAGAGTTTTTAGTTGATTTTTTGTTGCGTGAGTAACATTGTTAGGAATCGTTCATTACAGGGACAAGAAGGAATGGAATAAGCAATTATTTCATTGATATTTACGTAAAAAAAGTTCAACTTCATTTGAACATGTTACGGAAGTTCTTCAGCGCTTCATCGTCACTTGAGCTAGTGAAACGCATGTTTTGAGCTGTGTATGTAATGAAAATTAAGGAGCAACATGAAGTGCTTCAGATGATTTAATGAGGAATAATAACAATGGAATTAACGGATTTCAGCAACTCAGGATATGAAAACAAGAATGGTTCCTGGACAATCAGGTCTAAATAAGGTATCGAGATGATTTAATTTTTTCCAGTGAACAAATTTCTTCAGATATTACCTACCATGAATGCAACTTGATTAATGGAATGTAGATTGTAAGTAATGATTGAACTCTCTAGCTCAGTTAATTCATTGTCCAACTCAATTAATTGCAATTATGTTGTGTTTTATCAAACCAGAATTAAGAGTTGATTAAGCTGACCTCTCGATAGAGTAATTAGTTATGTAAGTTTATGACAATACAACTTTCAAAATCTTATTCTCAACTTTAAAAGCATAGTTGAAAATGAAATGAAAATATTTTCCAGTTGGAAAAAAGTACATTGACGGACAAAACACAGTTAATTCAGTTATTTGACAAGCATTCGTGAAATTTTTCATGGGTTTGCGCGAAACGCTGAAAAAGGTTAAGTAGGACTAAATAGATTAGCTCATAAGCATGCGAATTTGCAAATAAAAAGGATATCAAGCTTCACTTGAGGTTTGTAAAAGATAATTAAGAAATGACCTACACTCCAATCTACGCCTGTTGAATTGTTCACCAATGGACTAGTTTAAACTTTTTTGGTCACTACTCACTTTGTAACAGACATGATGACAATAGGGGCTGATATAGCTGCCAAGTGGGCAGTTTGGTGGCGGAGGAGATGTCGTAATTGCCGAACAGTCAATTCTAAGTCCATTTGCTGATTTGCTGTAGTTGAAGAAACATATATTACATAAGGTATCCGATAGGGAAAATTCTGCAAGATGTCTTGATTTTCTGTCTGGTCTAGGTAGATTGCAAATTATAAATATAGAGGAAGTATAGGGTGGAAACCAACTAAAAGACGAATGATAACCACCTTTTCCAAGTGACGGTTCTCAGACAATATTTACCATGTCAGAAAAAGACTGGTGTTGAAGAATGTTCTTGATAAAACCAGCGATAAATATCAAGGTGTACAGAGTGTTCGATCACTCAGCTGGTCGTTTTTGCATTGGTCTTTGAAATGAAACGAGTCAGGCTATATGACGCACCTGAAGAAATATGTGTCAAGAGACATTTCAAAGAAACATTCACATTCTAACTACACTTCACAAATGAGTTCAAAAGTGATTCCGAAATTAGCTTATAGAGTTTTCGATCGGAGACCATTGGATTCTAGAAAACGAGTTTTTATATGTACTTTACCTTCGGCTTTGCTTAATAATTTCCCATAGATGACAACTTCGCTTCCGTTAATTCAGATGTAATTAGTTTTGAAACTATTGTCACTAACACTAGCTGTTACTTCCTCAAAGTTTTATTTATGATTTGTTTCTTAGTTATGATTACTGAACAAGTGTAATAATTACTACTATTTTTTTGAAAAATTTGTGTCATAATAGATGTAAAACATGGTCATTGTAAAGTTGCTATCCACTTCAGCGATATCACCTACAAATCAATGTGATTTATTTGCAGGTGATGTGAGACAATCTTAAGAACAGCAAAACGAAAAGTAACAGTTCGTGTTTCATTGTACAGACTGACGTATGGACAGCTAGGTGCGGATGTATTTGATTTGTGAATTTTGGAAGGCAATCCCGTCCAGGTTAGCAATTACAACACTGCTCAACAAATCTTCGTGAAGTGATAGTGTTGGCTGTGTTGCTGATGTACAACGTTCATAGAAGGCCCCTCGCATTTTCGCGATTCGAGAGTTGATTTATTGAAATTAGACTCACAAACTAAGATAATGAGAAGAAAATTTAAATCACTGCAAAAAGTTTGCCAATTTAGTAGCTAATGAATGTCATTGAATTTCCTAACCAAAGGGATGATAGGCAAATAAAAAGCAGAGTTTTCCAACATTGCGAGAGAAATTTACCCATATAGTGACTTTAAAGTCACTTTGTGCAAACTGCGGTTTAAGAACAAGGGAAAAGCTGTGAATCATGTTGAAAAAACTAAGTCGATGCCAAATTATCTTGAAAAGTTCTAAATTAAAATGCTAGTCAAACCTGTTCGCAGAGTAGGAGATCCATATTGAAATAACATGCATAAAAATGTTCAAATATAGAATCCGAGACGAGGATTTATTTCCTGGAACTTCCCAGTTTCAGAAAAATGACACAATTAGTTTTTAGTCCAAGTAATATTTTTTTCGCAAGGAAAGTGTCAGTAAAATTTATTATACATTTCAAATTAATGGAAGAGCACAAATGAGCACAAAAAGTTAATCATGCTACCTTTGTTTATAATTTTTCATCGATGAAAGAAGAATTTCCCTACGCAGAATGATTTCTGTATGAAAAACTTACCAAATCGTTGCAATCAGCAGCATTGCAAACAGAGCCTTTGTTATCGGTAACATTCTTGTACACTCGGATGTTTGACGAAAAAAGTGTTCAGTTCGCTACTTTCAAGAATCAATGAAGCTGGTCAGTACGCTCTGAAACAAATGTACTGAAAAAGAAACAGTCTTGATTAAGATTGATGTCCGAAAAGGGTTTAAGCACTTCCAAAAGAATATTGTGATAATGTTCCATTCCACCGCGATCCTATAGATAAAAAGAAGAAAATCTTAGCATCTCACCTAAATAATTTAGGATGGATTCGGAAGAATTAATGCATTAAAATACAATGGATTCGGTAAATTTGAAGTATAAAAACAATTTCTGCCGAACGGTATGTGAAACACAGTAAAGCAGATCAAGTAGAAGTCGCTGCACTGTGGTTTCAATGAAATGAACAGATTGATTTGACACTCACAGGTTCAATAAATTTTCGATATCAAAATATGATTTTCTACTGTAATTTTGGACCTATATACACAAGATAGAAGCCTCAAAGATAGGAGCCTGTTGCTCTCGCTCATGTCCTCTCTGTCAAACTGGTCCCCTCTGTGCGATTCACATCCATTTGTGCGACGCCTATGTATGCTTCTTTTCAAGGTTGGGTAGATTGTATCTCTATTATTTCGGTATAATTCTCTTTGCAATGACAATTACCACTGAATGCTTTGAGGCAACCATTGTGAAAAACGCCACGGTTCGTTTATGCGAGGTACTGTAAGCGACGTATCGTATAACTGTAATGACGGGATAGAAATAGTGGAATCACCAATATTCTGTTAACGTATATTCGTGTAGAAAATAATTCTACATTCAATTTTGACTCATATTTAACTACATCAAAATAAGTGCTTTTCGCCTGGGCATCCCTAGTGTGGTTCGGATGAAACAGGAATTTGAAATTGCCAGCTAATTTATGAATACTTCTAAGGAACACGTTCATCATTTGCTGCAGACCTAGCACTTGTTGTTCAGGATCCAGTGTCTGCGTACCACATAGTTGCAAACTCTGCATCAGTAACTGAGATGTTGATGTATCCTGAGCGAATTGTTGCTGGCATTGGACTGGTTACTAAAATGATGATATCTGCTTAGCAAACTGTTAAAGTTTCTGAACCAGAAGATGCTGATGTCCCTTTAATAAGTATTTCCAAGCTCTGCATGTTACTGAGATGCTGACGTCAGGCATCAAACGGTTCACTGCTGCTGGAGGCTGCAATGTCGGTAAAGAAGAAGCTCATTTGATCCTAAGTTGTAGCGTACTCGACTCACCTGTTGAGTACAAGTTATCTACAAATATAAGTTATCGAGTTCAAATTATCCACAAAAATTTGCTTCGCATAGTTTCTGCGGCTGGTATCGTTTTATTTCTAAGGTCTGTAATTTGTCACACCGTAATTACTTTGTTCAATCGTATATCACATGCCTAGATATTCCACACTGATTTCAGTTTATTGACAAAAATGACCATCAAATTCAGAAAAAAAACTGCGAATGACCTCGCTTCAAAAGATATTATTGAAACATTGTTTTGATATTTCCTCTGCTTGCTCATTGGAACAATTTCTTGGAACAAAATCGGTAAATTTTTCACGTACCTTTCACGTAATCACGATGGCAATATTCTCTGTCAGTGAAAAGTAATAGCGTTAAATTAACATAGTTATCTGAATAGAATTCTTAAAAAGTAATTTTTCCATTGTGTTCTTGTCATTTTGTTTCTTCGAAATGAGTAATGCTTTCTCTGGCTTGGCTGTGATATTAACATGATCAGCTTCTACATGTTTCGACGTTATTAGTATCTACAGAGGTGCGGTCATTGTGAAAATAACCTCAAATATACTGTTAATCTGATATTAAAATTTTATTTTCTCCGTTTTTAAGCGCATTTTTTTCAGCATTTACTGTTAAAATAGGATATAAGTAAAAGTTTTACTTTTTGCAAAGTCTAACGATGAATAAAAGAGCAAAGAAAATCGCTTTAATTTAAATCATATTTCATGTAAAAAAAACATTTCAATAAAAAAGAGAACTTTTCGACCAAATTTTAGTCATTTTCAACTATCTGAAAAAATAAAAAAACACCGAGTTGTAACAAGTTCAAAATACAATCATCAGTGGAATATATGACATTAAAAAATAAAGGAGAGAAAGACTGAGACTACACTAATTGCAGAGGGAAAGCAGATTGCGTATTGTTCAGGGTAGGTTTATCTTTTAAAATGAACAAGGATTCTAAAATGCGAAGGTTAGTTGCACCGGATGTAGAAGAAATTATTTTAAAATCGTCTAGCCGAACTGGAAGGTCACAACTCTGCATGAGAGCCAACAGCAGATTGGGGAGGGAAAATTTTATTTTTCATTTCCGTTCTTTGGCAAGCAGTCCGAAAAACTCAAAAAAGATCTTAACTTGTTAGTGTCTATATACTTTTTACATGTCGACTTCAAAATAGTATTGGTTAATGCAAATAAAATAGGATCTCATTTCAATTACAAGGACAAACTACCTAAAGGCATGCTCTCCTCCGTCAATTATGGATATTGTTGCGCAGGGTGTGCGTCTGAATACGTGGGTTCGACCATTCGAGCCCTGGATATTCGGGTGGCTGAGCATGCTGGAAGGAGTTTTCGCACTAAACAATTACTCTCTTCCCCTCCCCAATCTGCTGTTCGCTCTCATGCAGAGAGTTGTGACCTTCCAGTTCGGCTAGACGATTTTAAAATAATTTCTTCTACATCAGGTACAACTAACCTTCGCATTTTAGAATCCTTGTTCATTTTAAAAGATAAACCTACCCTGAACAATACGCAATCTGCTTTCCCTCTGCAATTAGTGTAGTCTCAGTCTTTCTCTCCTTTATTTCTTAATGTCATATATTCCACTGATGATTGTATTTTGAACTTGTCATAACTCGGTGTTTTTGTATTTTTTCAGAGTTGAAAATGACCAAAATTTGGTCGGAACGTTCTCTTTTTTATTGAAATGTTTTTTTTTTAAGAAATATGATTTCAATTAAAGCGATTTTCTTTGCTCTTTTATTCAACAATAGGAAACCACAGCGGTTCAAAGTAGGGTACATCAGTTATCAAATGTTCAAGGCTTCTCTTGTAGACGTAAACTTTCTAGCAAAAAATGGGTGACTCTCAAACAGCCCACGCATTACTGATGCAGTCAAATTAGGTAAATTTATTGAAGTTAATGGCAACTTTTGATGATATCTCTGTACTGAAACGAAACTTTATTCTCATTAGAAGTGGTCTCATTCATTCCGGGACAATATCTATTTGAAGTAATTGACCTTGGGTTGTTCACAAGCGATAGGCAAAGGCAATATCATGAATTTTTTCGAGATTTTTACAGCTGCTCTCTTCTCCCATTTCCACAGTCGACAATATGCCGTATAATGACGCCATAGTATTCCGAGGACTGGTCGCATTGCACTACTTTATCATCGGAGCCCATTGCTCTTTTGTTATGAAAATTACTGGAATAGAGAAAGAAGTATTTAACTTTGAATGTGATCTGTTGTATAGCTTGAATGAATGTCAAACATTGTGCGCCAACGAGTACGATCCAGTTTTATCGTGTGCAAATTTTCCCTTATGCGAACAAGTAGTAATTTCTCTTGCCCGCATTGTGCGAGCGTGATCTGGATATTTCTACTATACGGGTAGTGAACCAGTTCAACTAATAAGGAAGCATTCATGTTGAGGAAATGGAAACTCCCCAATCAACAATCGTTTTTCAATTAACTGGAAAATAATTTTTTCCTCGTGCTATTGAATTACGGGGTTGTGTAAATTAAGTATTTCTTGTACAAAGTTTCCTGAATTAACTTCCGTGCGTGCGACAGCAACACACATGCCATCTGTTGTATTTACACAGCAACGTAATGTTGTGTTGGAACAAACATTATAATTGAGGTCGCATCAGGTAACTAACCATACGTATAATTCAGCTGCATGGTTCAGCGATCAACATATGTCCACGTGCGCCTGTGTTGTTGGTGTACTGCAGCTGATATGAGAACAAATCTGGTATGCTCAAACAGTGTTATATAATAGTTTTCTTCCAAATACATTCAATATTTTCTTACGTTTATTTCTGAATTATTTTTCTTTCGGGGGAATCCTCACTTGAAACACTGAACGACGAAATGACATTCGCCATTGAAAGGATAAAGAAAGTTCGATATTGAGCATACATTTTTATTGAAGTTCTCACGAGCCTAAAAAGTTTGGGTATTTTAATGAAAATAAATAACCACTATAACTTCTTCTTTGCTCACCTCTCTAACTGAGAATAGAATTTCTACACGCGGCGTCTGAAACGTGTGAGAGGGTGTTCATGACTTATACGGAACAATTCTTTGACAGAAATTAGAAAATCTTCTGATTATAAATATTTTTCTTTTTATGAGTACATACATCGCCTGACATTTAAATATTAATAATGAAATGAAGTTGTCCAATAGCAATATTTGTTTTCAGAAAACAATTGGAAAATTTAAAAGTTTTGAATTTCATTTTAAAACTTCTGATGGAAAACGAAAACTGTGAACATGACTTTATTTTACTTAAAAGTTGCAAATATAAAATATCTGAAAGTAAATGCTCAAATGCCAATGTAAGTGAAACTCAGTTTCTTTTGAAGCATTGGCAGCAACAGTAATCAACATGAAAAACATTACTGATACCTAGCTTTTATTTTGCAGTTCTTTGTTATAGTTCCTGAAGCATGTTTTTAAAAATCTTTTCCGTAATTTTGAAGACAATTCTTTTTAAACCAATTATCATCGCAATATATTATTCAATCGAATTTTTGGTTACCAAGTCAAGTTGTCCAACAAACTCGAACAGTTTCACCTGCAAACGCTTAAAATTTTTACTGGTCTGGACCTATCATCTCGTAACTGTTTCTAGTGAGAAGGAAATAATTTTAAATGAAGATAAGGAAGATTCAATTGAGTTAGGCTTAAAGAGTAGACTTTTTTTCTGGCAATCAGTACTGTTTTTAAAAATGAGGTTCTCGTATAGCGAACCCAGTCATTTAAATGTTCCTTTCCCTTTGGTACATTGTGTAATAAGCAAACGTGAATTGAATTTTTTGTATAAATTCGTAATACTCTTTCACAGCCTAAGTAGACGCCTAATTCAGCCCATGTTTCACATTTCATTCGAATATTAAATGCATTGATTAGATTCCCATTTTGCTCACTGATTAGATCACTACCTCACTGAGCAGAATAGAATACTCTTGACTGCTGATACGCTCCGTAAAACACACCCAAATATGTACCATAGCCTGTACTACAGCCTCCGTGAACCACAACCTGAAATTGAGCATGCCTCAATAACAACTTCTGCAAGATAACTCTGATGCATCTGCTTCAGCATTTCTCTCAAGAATTACCTAGCTATTGGTCCGCGATACAGATTCCCTCAGCGTTGAACATCGCATACTCTTCCGCGTCGGCAGGGACGTTTTTGTTGCACTTCAGCCGCTCGCCGCACACACCGAAGATGTTCCACGGTCCTCCGCACTTCTCTCCAGGGCCCTGGAACAACAATAGATAAAGTACTCACTCATTCTCGGAAATATGTGTTTGAAATAGTTTATTGTCCGGTTCTGCGGGAATTTTTTTCGTTGGCTGCAGCACTTTTTCCTTTATCGATATATTTATTCACTGTACATACATATATCTCAGCGAGCAATTTTCGAGCACTAAAATGTACACATAACCATAATCGAGTGTGTGCGGAGATGCATCTACATATTTATGTTTGCGTATCTGCCACAGGTCCTGGAATAATTAATACGATAATAAGTACATACACATCTCAACCTTGCGGAATTTTTCTAGTTCATCACGTGTTGAAAGACGAAGAAAATAAATAATAATGTTTATAACAACACTTCATCAATATATGCTATTTTTTGCAAATTTATAAAAACAATGTTTCGATGTCACTCACATCATCTCCAAATTGAAAATGTACAGAAAAAACAATTCAGAAAATCCCAGTGCAAAATAACTAGATAGAAACAATTTTTTAGAAGACAACTTTATTGACCACCAGTAGACTAGTTGACATAACACAACATTTAGTAGGCAATGTGAAGCCATTGCAGAAAGCTGTTTTGCAAATAGCAAACATTAACTCAATTTTGTCTTGATTTATTTTGATTAAATATTTATGAAAATTAAGTTTGTGACCACTAGTCGATTGTCAGAGTTATGAAAATCCCCTCCGTGAACACCGACATCTCATGTCACTGTCAAAGTATTGATTGAATGCGTTAAGATGGTATCGTTTTTGATTAGATTCGTTTGTCAAGGACCTGAGATCAGAATACTTGCAATGCACCCATGACCGTTGGTCAGCGCGGTCCCAGCCATAACAAAGTCAAGGAACAAAATTACACAAGTTAAATTTAGGAATCTTGCTTTGACACGCGTTCATGATATTGTTACAAAGAGGGATGCAACACAACATTTTATTCAAGTACATAGATGGTTGCCTAGAAGTGGAAATAGAGATAAAATAGTTTTGATCATTTCACACCAGTGAGGATGCAGCAATGAGTGAAATTTTCAGGTGAAACGGCTTCAGGTCATATTTTATTTTAAGCCTCCAGTCTCAAATCATATTTTATTCCAAGCCGTCAGTCTCAAATCATATGTTATTCTAAGCCGTCAGTCTCAAATCATATTACATACTACCTCATCGCCTCAGATTTCATCTGATGTTCTTGCAACCGAAAATATATGAATACTCTAAAATGTAAATCTTTCCTGTGATTCTTCTGCGGGAGGACAAAATTTCCGTCATTCGCGAACCTTACCTTGCAGCGCTGGTATCGGCATCGTTCACAGGTCACAGCACACAAATGTCACCTTGAAGCACTGGTATTAGCGTCGTTCAAAGGTCACAGCACACAACCCTCACCTTGTAGCACTGTGCGCAGCAGTTGCAGACGTCTTTGCCTGCACCCCAAAGGCATTTCGGTGGAGGAGGACAATTCTCTGGGACACACGGTATGCACCGCAGAGCCTCAGCAGACCTGAAAAAACAATTGCCAGATTATTCTGCAGTTCTTTGCAACTTAAAAATCAAGCGCTCATCGTAGAAACTCTTATCTATCTTCAGTGTTCCAAAAAAGACTTCAGAAATGAATTTTTCGGTGGCTGGGTGAGACAAAGTCTCTGGTTAGTTGTATTAACGTGAGGGTATTTCAAGCATTTAACCGTAATTCAGAAATAACTAATGAAAAACGGGCCTCCAGTCATGATGAGAAACAGCAGCGATGGGGACATAATCTAATTAATTTTCTTACTCTTTCTGTTCCGTCGTTTGAATCACAATTAAGTTTCAGATCACTTTGTTTCTTTCAACCTTATCCTAAAGAACAAAACAGTCGTGCCAAAATGCAACAAAAGATATTCTGTACTTCATTTTAGTAGCTGTTCGTATTAATCACTATTTATCACATTTAATTTCAAATATACATTCCTGATTATACCGTACTGTAAGTACGTTAGGTTGTACTGTTATTTCAAGTATTCATCAACTCACATCATTTCCATTGAATTGTAATAAAATGCGCTGCAATCAATATTGATTAGATGAAAATTGTAACAAAATGTTAGTATTTCATTCGAATTTAAGGTTGGTTTTTACACAGTGGCATGAAATATTTTTCTACCGAGGAGCCACACCTCAGATCTCGCCACCAGCATCGCTTGACCTTCACGGCTTCCTAAAGTCATCACTGCAAAGGCTGTAAACGCTGCATGACTTTACGTCTGGCACTCCAACGTGGGAGATATTTCTGGATCGTGGGCACGGATTAACAACGGCAATACAGTACAGCAACACGTCGTCAGTTGTTTGGCAAGCTTTGTCAGAGAGGCGGAAAAATACTGCATTCGGATTCTGAGAACAGGACCTCAGAGGTACAATAAGAAGTCTTGAAAGTGATTGTGTAAATGCCACTCGATCGAAGTGTTGTATGAAAATCCCAGACGTGTTGTCTTTCATATTCTTTGGAGTACTCGATTACTCAACATAAGATATTAAGCGCTTAGCTTTATGAAAATGATATAATAGACTTGCGTTCCGTTCGCGCGGTAGATATTTCTGAATGATCGCAGGGATTAACGTATTTTCTACAATGCAAACTATTTAGTAGTTCAGCATGCTGATGGTAACGAGTGAGAAAAATCACCTAACGTCTCCCAAAATCTGATAAAGATTATAGGTGGCCCATAGAAACTTGTGAAATAAATCCTAATTCACTGCTCGTGTTAATCTATGTAATTTTTTTCTGAAGTATGTAGTGAGAAGAACAGCCTGCTATAGTAGATGAAATTTAGGTGTAGTAAAAGTACGTGAGCGTAAATACATGCACTGACGAGGGTTGGTACAAAGTGTTAAGTAAACCACGGTTAAATTTGTCAAATGTTAATGCAGCCAAAATCTTTACTAAAATTAAAAAATTGTGATCTAGTAAATCATATATTTTGATTTCAACGGAAATTATTACAGTATAACGTCGCTATTCGTACACAAGAAAATCGTTCACAAAAAATCTTTTTCGACAGAGCTAGAAAGGCTTACCAAAATTCGCAGGCGACCACAAGGAGCAAGACAATGCAGACGAATTTCTTCATGTTTCCTTTCTTGACTCTCAAGAATGAATATTTCAACGTATATGCACTACGCAGGACTCAATTAAGCAAGCGTATTCCTCAAAATAATATAACACCAATGAATTTTTAACTTGAGTTTAGAGCTGCTCTCTTGACCAATTCAGCTTCACGACTGAAGTTTACTAACCGAACACGGTCCGGATGTGGGATTTTCCAGCTCCTGACCGCGCATATGCAATGAAGACAAACACGAGATGCTTTGGCTGAGTGGAGCTTCAGTTGTCGTCCGGGCCGTCTCTGTAACTTCCGTTACACGAGCGCAGCGCAACACGATTTTTAACGCTGCGTCACATTCACTGGCGTGCTTTGTCACGCGTTTTTAGAATGTTTAAGTTTCCGTAATACTTCACTCATGTTATGGTTTGTTTTTTTGTGTTATTTAGGTTAATATAACTCGAACACAAACACTGTAATTTGTGTTCAACCGTTCAACAAGAATTGTTGATTTCGAAAAGTCAGTTGCATATTTTTTGTTAATTTCATTAGTTTTTATTTTAACTAGGGCAAGTACACATCAGAGGGACACCAAGATTCTATAATAAATGATGGCTAACTTAAGATTTCGCTATTTTAAATTGGTAGCATGAATCTTCCCCTTACGCATCATTACACTACGTTAAAAATTGGTTCTTAAGTTCATATGTGTGTCCTTATAGTGAAATGAATTTATTTTGAGCATAATACAAAATCATTTGCACTATCTAAAAATAAACAGCAATACCTTTCACGAAAATTAATGACGAGGAACGAGAAGTTTTGATGATAGAAGTTTTGTTAAATGTATACCAGCGAACATATTAACTACATTTCATCCATGGTGTGGTACAGCAACAAATCATTTGTTGTTTGACACTTTGTAGAAGTGTGCAGTGATAAGCAAACAGTTGCAGTGAGATTCTGAGAACACGATCTGAAATTTTCATCACGAACATTGATACGAACGTCATCACGAAGACGAAAATAATGAGAGGTGCACATGGATGTGATTCCATCATCTCAGCCACGTGCTCGAAGTGTTGTGTGACAGCACTACGGACATGTTATAATTTCTATTGCGTGAACCATGCAGTGACTCAACCTAAGATTGTACGGTAGTTTGGAAGAGATTTCCTATCGTATGGTCAGGTAGGAAATATGTAGCAACTCAACATTTATCGTGATCAAGGCGTATTTCGCTCATGATTTAGAGTTTTTGATGTGAGCTCATGATAATCAATCAATGAACAATTTAACAATTTAAGATAAATAGTGTGAAAAATAGCGTTATATTAATTTTCAAATATTTCCCAAAATTTTCCTTCTTTTTCATTTCAAGTTTACCTTGATCGTGATTTCAATAACGCATTACTGAATATCTGAACATCTGTACATGCTCAATTACATGGCAAGAAAAACGTCAGCTTGATGATATTTACTAGTAAAAACAGAAAATTTCGTTGGAAAAAAATGCAACATCATTCATCATATTCCAAACGAATCCTTTTGAATACTACCTTCGATATCGAAATGCGAACACACTTTCTAAACGACAACAACTGCATATGATAGGAGATGTACTCAATCTGGAGCCGTCATCCAGAACTAACAAGAAAGAGCTATACATCGAAATACCTACACTCAACTGAATGACAAACGTTTTTGCCAGCCTTTTGTGTTGTTAGAGCCGAGCAACAGCATAATTATTCAGGACGTCATTACACTAATACTCTTGTTTACTGATTGCAGGACTAAATTGTATGAAATTAGGCTGCTGAAGTATAAAAGAAGGCGTCTTCGACGCGTTCTCGTGCATTCTAAGACCAGAAGTGCTGCCGAAGACATCCGTTACATTTGCTCCTTCAAGGCTCTACGAGTAGCAAAGCGTCTAGAAAGAACATTCTCACCATGAACCTCATCACCTACCTCTTCTGCGCGTTCCTGACGCTCGGTGTATGCTGGTATGTTTCTTTTATAATACTTTTCTAGTGCTTGTATGTATATGCTTAAACAGATGTATGAGGAACTTTAGGCAATGAAGGTTTTTTTTGAGAACTGAGAGCGTAAAATTAAACTGCTCATAATTTCTTAATTTGAATTAAGATTGCGCTTAATTTCATTGCGTATAATTTCATTGCTCATAGATTGCTTTTCATTTGATTGCTCAATTAATTTCTTATAATTTCATTCAATCTGAGCCAAGAGAATCCAAACTAACATAACCTAACCTTGGCTAAATTGAAATATAAACATGACAGTGACATCAGCTGATTGTTTCACAAGCCGTTTTTCAACTATTGGAAATTGTTTCTTGCATGCAATGTTTTTCGAAGCAAATACAGCACTAAAACGGTTTTTCTATAAAAATAAAACGAAAACTGAGGGAAATCGGTGCATAAATTTCTCAAAGAAAGTTAGGGCCTAATAATAGACACAAATTTTGAGTAGCCTCCCAGGCTGTAATATATGTACTGAAAAAAACTTTGAAATGTTGCTTTTCGACACATATTTATTCACTTTTTTGTTAAATATGCGTAGGTAAAATTCTATCATTTTTCTTCATTAGTTGGCGGTTGTTATCACTTTGACCGCAACGTGCGCCACCAGTGGCCACGGAGGGGATTTTCTTACTGCTGCTGACCGTCCAGTAGTCACAAACTCGTACTTCATAAAAACTTAATTAAAGCTAAATGAAGGTCCGTTCCAGTTAATGTTGGCTATTTTCAAAATTGCTTAATAAAATTAACTTTTAATTTGAGTTGAACATTGAACTTCAGTTCAACTAATTCCCGTTAAAGTGTTAAGTCTTCCAGAAAGTGAGATTTTCTCCGTTTGAACATTTTAATCGTCTCATGTGACGTTAGGAAAAGCTTATTATTTTAGAAAATTATTACTACCACTATGCATGGCCTTCGGTTCTCGTTAACTGTATTTTTTCTCCTTCCTTTCATTGAGCAATGCTTAGAAGCTGCTCTACAGCAGATTACAGGATTGCTTTCTTATTTTCAATGGCTCCAATAGTAAAATTTGATAATTTTTCTCTCGAGAGTGAATACGTTGAGAGAATTGATGTTAAAACTGAAACTTAAACTGTTTAAAACATTATTCTCATCCAACGAGTTTCTCACCTGAGGATGATGAAATTGGATGATTTAAAGGGTATTGAATTAAATACGTTTCAGAAAATAAACATTTATCATACACGATTTCTCACTATTTTTGTTAGTTACCATTGTTGAAGAATTTGCATTTTCAAATGCTTTAAGTTTGTTACCCTTGCAGTGTGCATCTAGCAAAAAACATTCGATATCCATTGCCATGACATTGGTACTTGAACTCAATACCCAACTCAATATATAGCTTGCCATGTATGTCGCATATGCTTTGCGACTACATGCACCTTGAAGGACATTTGTAAAATTACAATAACAACGCATTTGCATTTAAGGAAAACATTTGTTGACATCAGTGACCCATACATTTCATGACGTGCTTAATCCCTTATATGCAACCTGAAGGCCATTTTTATGAACTCAACTCCCTATGTACACTGTGCAGGACATCGGTAGATGGACTCAAGTGTGTTTGTAAGCCTGAGGAGTGTGAGCCGCCGACTGACTGCAAGTGGGGATCTGGTCTCGACGTGTGTCACTGCTGTGAAGTGTGTCGGCAGGTGAGGGGGCCTGCGGTTGTTTGTAGCGATTTGAAGGTCACAACTGCATAATTTATGTGAAACCTTGTTTGGGCAGGCTAAGCAAGGTTTGTTTTCGCTTTAATTAAAATCCTTGGTTAACCGGTACTAGTTCTTACAGCGATATGAAGGTCACAACTGCACAGATTATGTGCAACCTTGTTTGGGCAGGCTAAGCAAGATTTGTTTTCGCTTCAATTATAATCCTTGGTTAACCGGTACTAGTTCTTACAGCGATATGAAGGTCACAACTGCTTAGCTTATATCCAACCTCTTTCGGGCAGGCTAAGCAAGGTTTGTTTTCGCCTCAACTATAATCCTAGGTTGACTGATAATAATAAAATATTATCACATCGATATAAAAGTCACAACTGCTTACAATTTTTTCTACACCGCAGTTCACTCGTTACAAGATGGCAAAATGACCTAAAAAGATAAGATAGGAGTGAACTTGCGAACGTTTGACAAACTTATGTTGTGAAAGTTTCAGTGAAAAAATTAACCAGAGATTTAATGAATTCGGTCTCATCTTTGAAGTACCCATTTGTGTCTTGTCGGTTTTGACTTCAAATTTGGACTTCTGTGTAACATTTAATGCAGGCCTCATCGCTTTTGTTTATGAGCAATTTTAAGGTTCATTTGTAACAAATTAATTTAAAATCGTCGCAAAACCGCACTCGTCATCTTGACTCCGTTATGGATGACTTTTAATTAAACTGTACGGCGGATTATAATGCACTACGTTCCGTACTATTGTAAAGTAGAAATGATTAATTTTACTTCTTGTTCAGGGCCCGGGTGAAGAATGCGGTGGTCCATGGAACATCCACGGCCAGTGCGGCACGGGGCTCGAGTGTGTGAAGGAAAATCCCAAGTATGAAGAGGGTGTCGGTAATTGCACACTTCTGCAACCTGAACAATAAAAGTGCAACCAATTTTGTTCTATTTATTCATTCTCGGGAGATTTGTAACCCTCATCCATTCCATAGGTGCGTAATGCTTGATAAATTTCAACAGCGTTTTTATTTCAGTTTAATATTATGTAATGTTATCACATTTTAGCTCATGTAAAATACGTTTTGATATGCTAACGCACGCAAATTTTATTTACTGAACGAACCCAGCTAATGAATACTGTGTTCAGTGCATGCACGTCAAGATTATGATCGTTATTCCGCTAAACAATACATGATCTACATTGTTTAAAATAACTATTTAGCTTTACGTAACTATTTTTAACTACATTTTGCGGACAAAAAGTCCGTTGTTCGCTCAACGTATACACTGTAATTAAAAACGTGTATCACATGTGCACGTCATGTGGGTTGTACAGAAAACATTCATGTAATTTTTATCATAGAACATGAAATTGACGTTTCCTTATCACATGTAGAAATCGGAGTTGTTAAACGCGCCTGAAATAACCGTAATACATGTGCAATTGTCGCGGCGACCGTGCATCTGCAGTTTCAAAAATCCGTTTGAGGGAGTTAACTTCTTTGAATAATTTCATATCAACAAACGAATTTCCTCAAATGTCATCGCTACGTAAATTTACTCTATTTTCCGTAACGACAGTGGGAATCCAAAATAGTGAATTAGATAAAGGCACAAGTAGTTATGAGATCTTTTAATAATAATATTAAGTAGATATTACTTAAAGCAGTTCAGGTCGCTAGGGAAAGATTGCATTAAATATTTGAAATACTTGTGAATATTGTTGAAGGTAAGTAAATTTTTAAAAAAAGTAAAAATATTCTGTGAGGCCTGCGCTTTGACGGTGTATGATAAGTTAATTTCGCATGTTTTTGAGAAATAATTTTTTTCACATTTTGTGTTTTCAAATAAAAACGAATTTTCGAAAGGGATTTTTTCTCAAATTTCCCCTTATTACGTTGCAACTCGCCCTAGTACAAATTTTAAATTTATACAAATTTTGATGCCAGGTTATTAAGAACACAGGCAAAGAACAAAATTATGAAGACAACAGCAAAGTAACAACAAGTGTTGAAAAATCCCACATTCTGTTTACTATCTATTCATCTATTTCTGCTAAAAAGAATAGTTTAGCACTTGGAAAATGTTAATTAAGAGCATTTAAGAACATTGGTACTTGTCATATAAATATTAATGTTTAGGCCTTGTAAAAATAAATATATGTTCTAATGAACGTACACATATGAACATTATATATGCAAGCACATAACTATAACTGTTAATACTTCACAAATGAGTAATACATCATTGAAATTTCACCATCGAATGTACACATGAGTACATAAGCGGTAAATGTGCGGGAACATTTCAGATAAATGTTAACACTTAACTGATCGATGAACAGTACACTCTTGATCAAAAGTTTAGGACCACTTGAAAATTGAAATCTATGCCAACTTTTCAGTGATAAATAATTAAATGCATTCAACTAGGGATCGGTAATTACTAAAGGTTGAGGTTAGCAAATTGAGGTTAGCGAATTTTAAACTTTAAACTTTTAAACTTAGCGACGTTGAGGTTAGCAAATTTTAAACTTAGTAATGAGTACTGCCTTCATTCTTGTTAATAATCTCAAAAATTCTTCGTGGCATACTAGAAACGAGGGTTTCTATGAGGGCTTGAAGAATGTTGTCCCAGCTACTGAAGATGGCAGCACGAAGTTCGTTTACTGACGCAAATTGTTTATAATTTCCTTAAACATCTCTCACCATCCACCCCCAAACATTTTCTAGTGGGTTTACGTCCGGCGAACATGCTGGATGACGCAAAACAGTAACCCCATTTTCTTGAAAGAAAGTCGTAGTCTGGCAGGCGATATGGACTGCTGCATCATCCTGCTGAAAAATGCATCCATCACCACACAGTCGAGGACCCTCTGCTGACAAAGATGATCTTTGCAGTATTCCAACGTAACCAGCATCTGTTTGACGAGCCTGCACCTCTTGAAGCTCCATGGTTCCTCTGTAGGAAAATGCGCCCCATACCATAGCCGAGCCTCCACCACTATGGCGAGTGGAAAACATTTCAGGAGAAATTTCTTTGACATGCCAGTACCGCTGGAAGCCATCAGGGCCATCCATATAGAATTTATTCTCATCAGAAAACAAAACTTGAGACCACTTCTCAACATCCCATGTTTGGCGGTCACGAGCAAACTGTGAACGGGCCACTTCGTGACCTTGAAGCAACCGAGAACCTTGAAGCCGCTTTTTGTTCATCATGCCGTTTTGTAGCAAGTGCCTCCTGATCGTTACTGCACTGTAATCAGCATCTGTTAGGGCCTTAATTTGCTTGGAAGACCGTCCTCTGTCATGAGAAACCACACGTTTTATTCTCTCACCCATTGCAGGCGAAATTTTTTTCGGTCTACCACTAGATTTTACTGTTCCATAGTTCTCTGGGTCCTTTAGAAAGTTGCAAATTACAGTTTTACTGCGGTGAATCTCAGCTGCGATTGCGCGTTGCAGCAAACCTTGCTAGCGCAGTTCGACAATTCGACCACGTTCAAATTCGGAAAGTTTCCTTGCTTTAGGCATGGTGAAACCTTTACGCTATCAGTGTCAACCTGTAACTAATCTAAAATGCCGGAAATTACCCTTAAACTTAACTTTTTTTTACCCTTTTCACATAATAATGATCAACTGGAAAGTCCCAATTCATTAAAAGTGTTAATTTCTTAAAACGTTGTTACAGTTGTTATTTTTGTCTTTCTCACCTTTTACCTTTAGTAATTACCGATCCCTAGTTGAATGCAGTTAATTATTTATCACTGAAAAGTTGGCACTTTTCTAAATTTTCAAGTGGTCTTAGACTTTTAATCAGGAGTGTACTTCACTAATGAGTTAATCATGATATATTTTTAAGGAACGAGTCTGGCTTCTATAAAACAAAAAATGAATAATGCGAAAGCGTATTTGACCCTGGATTTAAATTTGAATTTAAATAGTTGGGGAAAAAATTTAGCAAATATTTATAGTTTGTCTTGAATCGATCATCCTTTACTCAAAATATTTTTAATCTTTATTTTCATTTTTAGAACCATAAACTTCAAGTGACACTGCCATCTAACCTGAGAAGTTTGAAAGACTGTTGCTCTCCATTCATTTCTATCAGTTGTCCTGTGATTAAATAGTTTCTAAATAATACTTAGAGAGACTTTCAATCTTTTGTCCTTCAAATTAAATTTTTTTTGAGATATTTTACAGTTTCTTCTCATCCCTTGCTCTATTCTACAAAGTAATGTCAGATATTGCCAGCGTAAACAAATGCCATTTTATTCCCACTCCAGAATCACAATGTATTTTCATGTCATGAATAAAAAGGTCAGATGAGTGATAAAACTGTATTCGCTATGGCTCGCACAATTTTTAACGACTATACTTCAAAATACATAATTAAAAAGCGTCACCTAAACAACACAAGTGAGTTAAAACCGTTGCTCTACTGAGACACTATTACGTCATTCTACAATGAATTGCTTGAGCAGAGTCCGAAAAATTCTTATACCCGTAAAAGCCAACGCAATTAGCACAAAACTCTTTAGACATAGTCTAAAGAGTGTCGTGAAAGAAAAGTGAAACAATATTTTTAAGCGATTGGAACTGAGAGTTAAACTAGTAGCTTTCCTGATTTATGTCTCACAAACTACGATCAGTTTTCAAAAACACTTGCATCGTGTACAGCCTATGTGAATCATTTTTGTTGCAAATGATTTGTCAAAAAATGAAATAAAGATTGCTAGCCTCCAGGAATTAATAGCGTTTGAAATGGTGTTGTTACAGCAGTAAAAAATTAATAACAATAAAATACGTTATTTGCTAGAAATAAATATCCAAAACAGTTGCGGGCATGTTTTTGAAAATGCCGTATATCAAGAACGCTGCTCTTGAAATTCAATGCTAAAATAGGTTGCGTGCGTTTAACGAACTCAAAGTTTTAACGTTTTTATAGAATTTTTAAGATTAGCAATCATTAAAGATACTCTGCAGACCGACCAAAATATTTATTGAATTGGAAGAAATTAAGATAATTACGCGGTATAAAAATACATAAATAAAATTAACTGAAACATACTAATAAACTAAAATTCGTTGACGGTAAAAGCAAATGTGGTTACTACAGGTACGATTTGCATCCTGCTTCATTACGTTTCACAGCACTGTAGGCAAATAATAAGCCACTTTTTCCGAAAAAAATGCAACTAGGTTGAAAAGTAGAAAAGGGTTAATCCCTAAAGGATTTGTGGAGCTGAAATTCTCTCACATTAGTCATTTCAGTCATTTAAATTGTTGCGCTAAATTTTTTCCTGTTTCATTGCTCCTGATTGAAAAGGCGTCCGATTTAAACCCGCTAAAATCTTAAACGAATACGAGGAATAATCGGGAGAATAATTCACCATCTGTAGAATCCATGCATGAAAATAAACGAAGGACTCAAAACAGAACCCTCTTGAGAACCTGGTCTTTCAAAAACGATGTCAAATTGACATGCCAGTTCTTATCTGAGTATTCATTACCGTGACCTCCGGCCGTAATTGCTCGTCTAGACATCATGTCAACATTACTTGTCCTCTTCCTGAATGTCTGGCTCGTCCAACGAACGAAATCTTTTTATAGCACAGGAGATCGATTGCGTCTACACTGATTTCACATCAATAATATTAGCTCAAAAACGGACCAAAAAACCCCGAATGCATGAAGTTTGTGTTTGTGTTCCTCTTCTATTCTGCGCTAGTCCTTTGGTGAGTTGCATCTTTCGAAATAACTGATATCCATATCACTTGCTGAGTTTTTTTGAGTGGTCTTTATTCAATTAAGTGGAGATTTTTGAAAAAATTCATTCGAACCAATTAGCACAGTACTCATGTGTCCGATGAAAATAATATTCTCACAAATAGATTACATGTATTAATATCAAGTACACGAGTTAATTGGCAACAAACATTCCTCCAACCAATAACAGTTAGAGATAAACTTAGTTACCGTAACAAGTTGGGTGGACAGGAACATTTTTGATGGAAACGCATCGTTATTTGTTGACACAATTATTCTTTCAGGGACGTGAATGGAGAGTTTCAGCGTTCAAGCTGCACAACTTGGACCTGTCATCTTGGACTTGATGCAGGCTTGAAGGTAGGATCTACTGTTTACGTTTTACATCTGAAATTTTCACACTTTTTTCTGAAAATTACCATAAGATTGAAGAATATTTCAACATTCTTTCATGAAGTTTAATGTTTTAGTCATCATTCCAGGAACATTTTTATACAAAGAAAATAAAGTGAGACATTTTTTTATGGACATCAAGTTGGGTCAAATTTGGTGGGTCATTTTTTCATTGATTTGGACTGCAGACGGATATGATAAAATATTTACGAGGCGTAAAATCTCATCAGCTGAAACTAGTGTCAGAGTTTGCTTCGGGCAAACCTAACATCTGCCTTATTAGCAATCACTCATCCAGTTTGTTAGCTAATCATTCGAAAATGTTATCAGTGTCTGGTTGAGCGATGTTTCTGAATCAATTTATGAAACAAATTTGTTAATAGGCATCAATGATAATTTAATTCAATGCTACAAGGAGATTATCTAATTCTTTCACCCACAGGGCCCTGGTGGAGTGTGCGGAAGCCCCAGAAACATGGTAGGCCGATGTGCACGTTACTTGCGATGCGTCAGGGACAAGAGAAAATATTCTCCTGGAAAACTTGATCATGCCACTGGGTTCTGCCAATATGCGGGCTATAACAAGCCAGTACGACACCAAGAGGTTTTGTAGACACTAAGTTAAAACATTATCAAACACAAAAAGTTCAAAACTACAGACACTTCAATATGTTCAAAGCTTCCATGTAAATTTTTTTTAAATAAGTAAATAATATTACAATGAATTCATTTTAGTTTTGCTGAAAAAATTATGAGATCTTGACGAAGGTGTTCGATTTGTCTCGCTTGAAATCTTTCGCTATTTTTATTAGGTAATTAATTGCTCCATGTTTCTCATAATTTTTTCAAAATTGTTATTGAACAAACAGAGTAATTGTTTTTTTTTCAGTCAAAATAAATCATATAAAATTTTCTTGAATTCCGGTGAACTGAAAATCTTCAATAATATAAAATTGCTCGATTCAACAAGCTTGAAGTGAACTATTCATCACGTACAAGCGGTTAACAAAATTTTCTATCTTGTTTGATCATGAAATATCTTTGAATGCTTCCATTTTCGTGCGTTTTCACTGGGAGTTAATTCCTTTCGTAAACGTCTCACCCTAATAGCAAAGGTTAGTTCTGAGCGAAATGTTGTTTTTCTATTTGAAAATGAAGTATGTTCAATGTGTTTTTGATTTTATATATTGTGTACGTACGGTTTTTTCTAAGCCAATTGTGGAAGTGTTAAGTATATTACTTTGTTGGAAAAAAAACCATAAACATCATTTGTGCCAAATGATAAGGCACAAATTGCTAGCTGCTAGTTTTGCAAGAACATCGTTAGTTTGCTATTTTTTCTGAATCACTCACAGTTCACTGGAAAAACCAAACTGCATGGCCACCGTGAAAGATGAAATCGACCAAATAGAAACAAACCATCCAATTCAAAAAATCTTGCCTACGTAATTCAAGCAGGGAATATAATCCAGCAACATGTATCAATGGTTTTGTTTACGTGCTACTCAATGTGAGCTAATGGTAGAAAAGTTCACAGTTTTTCTGTCCCTGGTTGTACTAGTAAAATTTCTATGCTAGGCTCTTTGTTTTTTTTTCCTCGAGTCGAAAAATAAGAAATTCCACAACAACGGTTTGGAACCACGATGGTGGGGAATCATCGCCTTATTTTTCCCTGGAATTTCCTGAGCAGCAAGGTATACAAGGCGAAGAAGAACACGCACCTGTTTTGTTAGGGTGGTGATGTTCTGACGCGTAGTAAATAGCAGTGCAGCTGATGCTTCTAAACGACGTTTCTTCCGTTATGACAAGCATCGGCGAGGAAGACCCAAATAACAACCGGTCATTAACTAGCGTCGAAACTTATTTCTCATAATCTAAGCACAAAACTCAGCTCTATGATAATGTTTCATTTATAAACTCCTTGTCGTTGAATTGTCCTAAAATTCTTCAGTGTCTCTAGGGCCTGGTATCTCGCGCTGTCTCATTAATTTTAAACCAGTCGTATCCTCTCCTATCAGGCTAGGATATGCTCCATCTAATTAAGATGGATGAGCTCATGACTATACTTTTTTAATCTCTGAAGTCCTTGAAGTCTCCTCTAGCCGTCATTGACCAAATTAGTATGCGTTGCCTCGTCGCCACGAACGGAAGACTCGATCCAGGATGTTTCATAATTGCCGTAACAGAGCACGCAGCTCAAACCTCGCTTATAAAAGCCGCGTTAGATTTGTTACCTTAAGAAGAACCGTCTGT
This sequence comes from Platorchestia sp. MABIK, assembly GCA_014220935.1. Lineage (NCBI taxonomy): Eukaryota > Metazoa > Arthropoda > Malacostraca > Amphipoda > Talitridae > Platorchestia > Platorchestia sp. MABIK. The sequence goes on along the minus strand of JACJUY010003692.1, from coordinate 39,991 downwards.
GCCGGCGTCTGCGATACAGGCTGGAAGGATCTCTTAAAATTACCTCACCGATATAAACATAGTAGTTCGCATTTATTATTCTAAATATAAATGCGAAATTTTTCCACAGGCTCTGAATGTGACTCGTGTATAGACCAAATAATTCTCGCTTTTGTGACTGGAAGCAGACGTACTTCTTTCGATTGTTTAGCAAAAAAATTAAAATAATGGTTTTCAATTACACAAGACCAGTGATCGAAAATTCCGTTCTTTTTTTTGTCTGATGAATAATATATATTTTACGTTATCATGGTGAAGTATTTATTTGAATGACATACTCTGTTCTCTAACCTCAAATTATTGTTATTTATATATAAAAAGAATTTTAAAGTGAAGTCTGTCCCTGTGCAATTAGTAAAGTCATTAACATTTAAATCTTTAAAATAAAGCTTTTGTATTTGAATATTCTCAAACGCAAATCCTTCATCCTTTCAGAAAAGGAATCGATTGTGAAGAGTTTACCTGGCAACCATCAACTTTTCAACATTTTTGTTGGTTTTTACACATGTTATGGAAAGACTGATTTTGCTGTCAATGTTCGTTGTTCTCGTGATTCAGTTCATGCGGAAGTTGATAATTCAAAACTTGACCACATGTTTTACAGTTACGTGATTTTTTAAAGTGATATTTTATATCCGTGTTCCTAAAAACCACGCTGCTTTTGCAAGTTGTGTACCCGAGTGTGAAAGTGTAAAACATTCTTAATATGATGGATTCAACTCACAATTTTTTACACTTATTAATTGTTGTTTTTTAATTAATTAATTAAATGTACATTCTCATTAAGTGAAAATTTAAATTTTCAAGTCTACGGCAACAAGATTTTTTTATAACAGCGTCAACGATAATATTTTCCTATTGTTTTTAAAACATAGGCGTTACTTTCCACCCATCACCTACTCAAATGAGAAGCATTTCTTTACAAGGACACAATTACTGTGTCCCACAGGTAGTGTTTGAATTTTTCGACTAGGTTCTGTGGAAAAACTATGATTTCATGAAAACCATCAGATTCATTCTGAAACAATGTTGCAAGTTAGAAGTGGATTTTTAATAAATTATTTCATAACGCTAGGTTTAAATAGAATCGGAAGAGAATTGCTTAATTTTTTTTACTGTGTTTTGCTTGAACTATTTCCTAACGCTTTCACAAAGAATTTGTTCTGCATTCCACTCACATACATAAAAATAAATTAACAGCTTCAAAGCTATGTAACGTTAGAGCGCTGTGCGAGAAAAATTAATTTTACCCTTTATGTGATGTCACTAGTACCAAATTATCAGTAGTGAAGAAAAAAAAGGAGTCACGTTTCTCCATAAATAGAATTCAGCCAATAGTAAAATATGTATATATCATATTTCAGTGACATTCTCGTTTAATGAGCTGTTTCGAGTTCGGATTAGAAATGCACTCTAACGATGAGTTCACTCCCTTGTATCAGGTTATTTTTTCATGAAATAATCCTCAAAAAAATTCCCCCTTTGCTCACATTGCCTTCAAACAATGAACTTCAATTGAGCTCAAAATGTTCAATTTGCTTCGGTTTCATTGCCAGTGAACTACAATGCTACAGTGAAACGGTGCAGAAATTTAGCATACTTTATGAAATTGTTTATGCCAAATTTGTTTCATCAAATGTAACATTTGGCTTTGAGGGGTAACAGAATGTTTTTATGAAATCCCTATGTTTTCTGTTTATTTCAACAACAAAAAAAATTATCTGATTAGGTCAATGACTTGATTGTCTCAGAAGTTACTTATAACTTTGCCATTATTTATTTTCCTCTAAATAAAGCTCATTTTTTGAAGTTTGGACAGTGAATATTTTGACATTCATTTGAATGATAAAATGTTCAATGAAGTGATTTGAGTAGGTGAGAATTAAAATTTTTTTACGTTAAGGTGCTTTTGTCAAAGAAACATCTAAACGATAAGAAACGAAGCTTGCTCTGAAGTTTTATAAAATAGTTTTACCACTGGTAAAAATACCATTTATCAAATCGTAGCGTACATATCTAATCACGATGTTGACATGTAATGAGAAATATTTTTGTCCTGTGGTACAAATGACACAATAATAACAATTCGATATCGCATGAATACTGTCAAATTTTAGTGGTATTTGTCTCCTACCTCATCGTGACACTAAGCCTGAAAAACAACACTATCAGCTCACCATCGTGAAGCAGCCCTTCACCATGGCAGACCTCCGTACATGATAAGACTTTCTAATATGTTTTATTACGAGTATTATTACCGCCACTTGCGTAGCTAATTGCTAGTCTAGACGCAATGTCAACATTGCATGTCTTTAGCAGAATGTCTGACACTTCACAAAGGAAATCATTTTACAGAACGGAAGACCGATCTCGTCTGAACTGATTTCACAAGAATAATATTTACTTGAGCTTGAACCAGACACTTCGACATCATGAAGTTGGCGTTCATGTTAATCTTAGTTGCAACGCTTGTTATGTGGTGAGTGTCATGATAGAAATGAAATGCAGTAATTTAAAGTACGTTATCGAAGAATCAGTTTGAAATATACGATTATATATCGCGTAAATGCACACAGCTAGCTAGTGGAATGAATCTCATTGAATTTAAGTTTCATTTCTTGTCCTAGTACAGAATTATTTTCTCCACATTGTTTACAATTAAAACACGTGAAAATATTTAAATAAATTTTTGCAGTCTCTCAGCTACAGTGTTTCATTTGGACGGATATGGGGAGATCAGTAAGTAAGCGAACATCTCTCAACCCACATCCCTGTGCTGTAGTGACCTCATTCACTGGAATCACGTGGAAAATACCTTCGATAGAGACTTGCTATTACTCCTGTTTTCGGTTGCAGGGACGTGAATGGACTCAGTTGCGTGCCATGCAAGCCGGAAGATTGCAACCAAAATCTGTCATGTCAGTGGGGAGTTGGGAAGGACGTGTGCGGGTGTTGCGACGAGTGCTATCGGGTAAGGTTTATTTTCTCTCTGGAATCTTACTGATTTAACTCTCAAATTTTTTTACGATATCTACGACCTGCTTTATCGAAATTTTGAGTTGAATTTGTTGAGAATGGTTCTTTTCGGTATGTAACTGATACTCTAGCTATTTCGAGTACGGTATAGAAATACGCTCTGACAATTTCACATGAGTCAGATTTTTTTAATATAAAAATTATAAAAGCAGTCAAATAAAGAAGTTTTGTACCGAATTTGTCCTTGATTGTTACAATATGAGCTCGAAAATAAAAAAGCAAAATTTTTCTAAAAAACCAGAAGAGCCGAATCACTAGGAGCGTGAGTAAATGTAAACAAAACACAATTGTAAACAAAAAAGAATGTTTCTAAATTTTCAAATTGACTGTTTTTGCACCTGTGAGTTTGTTCAAGCTAAACTGCAAGAGAGGCTAAGAAAATATGACTGAAATGTCTGAATGTAGCTCAATGTGATACATGCGTCTTTTATTTTTCATGTCCTTCCCTTTTTCGTGTACAAGTGTTCAAATGTGAGTACGTTAATATAAGAGTTTATGTTATACTATGGGTTATTGACACAGCTATCATTTCATAAACGTTTTAGTCATGAACCACTTCAAGACAGTTTGATGAAAATTGTACTCAATGCAAAAATTCAATTGAAATACTCCACTGCGTGAGGAACTGAGTCTCGTTTCACGTTATTTGAGCAATGGCTTTTGTTTTCACATCTAAATAAATAAATTACTTAGCTCCCTATTTCAAGCTTCACCACTCGCAGGAATTTACATCATTCACAACTACACAACATTATATTTTCTAAGCTCCATTTTCGGGAATCTTCACCTGTTGATGATTTCATTCAACCGCCCTAATAATTAGTTTCGAGAATTAATTAACACACTAGCACTAGCACTAATTATATACTTAGTCTTTAACAAATTACCCAGTCTAACTATTTCGCCCCCTGCATGCATATTTTTCCCCGCCTAAGCGATTTAAGCGATTAAATCACTTAGGCGGCGAAAAACATGCATGAAGGCGGCGAAAAAGTTAGACTGGGGAGTCAGCTGTAGAATTACGAAATTACACGATACTTAATTAGGATTGTTCATTTATTTCTTTATCCGCAGGGCCCAGGAGAGAAGTGTGGAGGTCCGTGGAACATAGAAGGACGGTGTGCCAAAGGCTTCGATTGCTTCAAGGATCCCAGCAAACATCCTGAATATATCCTTGACCAAGTCGAGGGCGAATGCCGGTCACAGGAGGGCAAGCCGTTGTCATTTTCCAGGGCTTGAAAACTCTACAATGAAGAATCGGAAATTCTGGTTTTAAAGCAATGCAGCTCATGAATAAATTTGACAGAAGCAAATGGGAAATTAGAACATCGTTGGGAAGTTATAACGAGTGCAAGAGTGTACGCGAAAGAACAATTTTAAAATATGTTTTGAAACGCATTTAGTGATCATGAAAGAAATGAATGGTCCGACTGTGTACGGGAAGTTGCTTTAATTCTTTATCCTTCAAGCGAAACTTAACCCTGTTTTTTATATTCATTAAAAACGTTTGATTATTTTGTATAATTTACGCAAAAATCACGAAAGAAGCATCTTTCACATCTTTTGTAGGGTTTTTTGGTCTGTGCTTGGATCATTGAGCACATATTTTCAGTTAAGAAAATATTTGAATGCATGGTAATTTTCTAGATTTAACATGGAATTATCTTTTTTTCTACTTTATTTCGGCACAAAGTGCATCCCCACAGACATAAAAGTCGGTGCTTCACCTAATAACTTACTTTAAATAGCTTCTTGAATCGTTCCTTGAGTATCTTCACATGTCTAATAATGGTTCACAATGATTAAAGGCACTTATGCAATTTCGCGTTTTAACGATACGTATCTCGAGGCTTGTTTTTTCAGCAAACAAACATTTTTACATGAACAGTTCAGAAATTTATATAAATGAAAATTGAAAGCCTCCTCCCACTGGAAACTTTCAGGAGTAAAATGAAATAACTAACCAGCTCAGTTGTTAGCCAAGCTTAAACTATGCTTTGATTTTGTCAGTCTCTTCTATTCTCATTTAGTTCCGTCTGACATATCTTATACCGATTTGTTTATTTTGTCCAGAGTCAATTTTGAGATGAATTTCAGTCATTTGTATCTTTTATCCTTCAAATAATATTCTAGCATCCACTCTACAGTGAGTGGGGTTACTGAGGCAATCGTAATCATCTTTCAAGTGTGTTAGATATTTGTTAAGTAATAATATATTTTTCGTCTTTTTTTGCTTAGGTAGCGCTAATTTTGCGCCAAGAATTATTGACGGTAAGGAGAACGGAAGCACCAAGCAGGTATATAATTGACTAATCGGATGGATCAAATGGCGTAATATTGTATATTACTGTTTGCGCGCAATTTCAAATTATCTCAAAAATTACAAATGGATGAAATCTTCTCTGGCAAAAAAGACAATGCGACAAAATATTGAGACAACACAAGTTTATCCCAAATGCCAAACCAAGGGATCCAATATTAAGGAAAGCCATATCAGCACTATAGAAGTTAGAACTGAGCAGACAGGACTGCAGGACAAAGGAAAATATTCAGCAACGGGGAACTCAAAACACAACAGCGGGGCGACAAAAGAAGGGATGGTTTATGAGAAAAAGTTAAAAAAAGAAAAAAGAATGAGATCCACGTCCAGTTTGATAGACGAAACGCCGACCTGATGCTGAGAAGGCAGTGTCCCTAAAAAATAAAATTGTGGAGGAAAGTTGTATAAGCTGAGTGTGAATCAAAGAACGAAAACAACTAGTGAGAAATAAAAACATGAAGCGATGTCTTGGAAATTGTACCGCTCCTTGGCTCGGGTATGCTACTGAGCCTAATAAGAAGTAACGTTGTTTCAGAATAATACTTGAAATTTCGAAAGATTTTGTAATATGGAAAAGAATTAACCCAAAAATTGGATTAAGTGCTAAAATATTTTAATAAAACTTCTATTCGTGTTAAAGCTAGAAGTTTAAGCAATCTTTAAACAAGAATTTTTAAAGCTCCTAATATACTTGCAGCACAAAGTTTCTTACATTTGTAAATCATGGTAGGCAGGAGGAACAAATTTGTTCGATAAAAGAGATAAATAACAGTTATTAAATACCCGTCTACATGAACAAAGCAATTGTTCTCCAATAGAAGCTCACTGTCTAAAATATCCATCGCAATTTGGTTCGATTAATTCTGCTGTTATTTTGGGTTCTTAACATACAAGGTCTTAAAATGCTCATCCTATTTTAATTCAGGGTTGATTGGGAATCACGTTAGGATAAGTTTTAAATTCTTCCTGATATCCCTGCCGTCTTGACAAGGAAAATAAGCCAAATAACTCATATCGTTTATCCTCAAAACGCATATTCAATTTTAGATTGACAAAAAAGGAGGTAACTTATATTCAGTAAACGATAGAAATTGTGAAATTATTGAACTATGCAGATGCAAGTTGGAAGTTTGCGAAGCACGATGCTCCCAGAGTGTCAGGGTCCAAAATGACGATGAGTGCTGAGATGGTGGACGTGATGCTGCCTATAGCTGCCACCACCACGATCATCCACAGGAAAATGCGCTCCCACAACGGGATCTCTCTGAGGAAAACATAGTGAACCGGTAAGTTGAAGTTCGGAATATTTTACAAGTTATTTAAAGTAAAATTACATTTGTGTGTCTGGTGGTATGGAAAGTAATTCAGGTAATTTGCAGGAGCATTTATTTTTGTTCAATTAAAGCCGGGTAAATTGATGACGTAGTTTGAGGTAGAATGTCATTGTTATTAATATTTGTACGAGGGAAATTACAAATCAAATAATGACAAGAAAACACTAATTTTACGAGCTGCTTTGAAATTTCAACAAATTATTGGTGATGTTTCAAGCCAGTTGAAGAAGATACATAATAAAAATAAGTTGTGCTGTTTCATATCATTAATCAAATTCTTGTTTATTACATCCTGCAATATTCTCAAGCTCGGCTGACCACTTAGAACCGGTGACCATAATTTCATCCTTTCAGCTTAAGTTTCAGTTTAGTTTGTCTTTGTTCCCACAAGTCGAGCACATCAACTTTCAAAGCTAGATAATAACACAAACGAATCTCTTTGTCCAATTTTTCCAAAGAGTCCTGGGTTTCTTATTGAAAGGCATAAGAAGAAACTCGTCCAAAAATCGTTGATTGTTCATTGAAAAAACTCCCAACAATACAAACTCTCGTTTTAAAAAATCGTTGTAATGAACATAGAAACAGATAGTCCACCCCATCACGTCAATTTGAACACACGACTCACTTCTCAAAAGTATTTTTCTCCCAAGTGTCGTCTTTTTTCATGTCCATCAAACGCATGTACATTAGCGGAGGGAAGATAAAGCTTAAAATGGCGATCGTAGAACCGCCAATTAAATTCAAGATGGCACCGAAATCAGGAACTGCCAGGGCGAACAAAACTTCGAAAAGCACGATGGAAGAACGCAAGAGCACTCTTTTCCAGTTGAAGCCTGTGAAGAAAAGAAATTATCAAAAATGGAGGAGTTAACTCAATTTTCGCTTGCGAGAATTCACCCAAATTAAGAAAAGCTTATTACTGTGTTTAAATCTTTTTTGAAATGTGCATCGCTGTCAAAGTTAACTTACAAATGACTAGTTATGCTAAGATAAATTAAACGTCTTCGAAATACGATACATGAATTTGAATCGCATTCTACAATTTTACCGCAGTTTTCTTTGCCCCACACTTAGACGTATTAATCCGAAGCCCCAAATTTACAAATCTGTATGAAGAAGTAACTATTGATCTATTCAGATCATATCAGCAGTAGAAAACGTGTGCTTAGTTGGGCGTCAATGATTAGTTTTAGGAAGCAGCTTTATTTTCTTTGCATAACTCAAGTTATTGATTTTCTATGAGACCAAAAAAGTTTATCAGTGTTAGTATACTGATAGTGATCTGCCATGGACCAGAATGAGACATACTGCTTCAAAGAAAATAGATGAAATTGGAAAATACGGGTCAAGAAATAATTTTAAAATACTGAAGGTGAATTTCGAGGTGAAAGAACAAGAACTCGAGGCTGATGCTACTTAAGCTCTTCGAATGAACTAATTTCTGACTGCACTTAGAAAGAACTTTCTTTTCTTAAAAAGTAGAAAATCTATGGTTTTCTGGCAGAAATGTTCTTCTGTAACCATTGCTAATAGCTCCGGTGGCATTAAATTAAGAACAAACTAAATTTGAAATTAATACAAATCGGGAATCCATTTTTATGCCGGTGCAAGTCAGTGAGCTTTTCAACAAAGTCGAAGACACTGTCCAATTACGAATACAAATCATGCTATTTTTGAGAAACACTTTTTTTGGCTCCAAAACAAGAATGAAATTAAAATGGTTGATCTGAATTTATGTAACCATAACGTATCAGTGTTTGTTTGGTTTTCAGTGGAGCATATCGGCACCAAAACAGTAGGTTTCATTCTGAAACTTACCTTTTAGATACACTTTTCTAAACACTAAAACTTACTAACAATTGCATTGCACGATGTTCGCAACTTGCACTCTCATCGCTCCCAACATTAGTGTTACAGCGAACATCGCTATCAAACTTAACCAACGAATTACTATCATAGTCACATTAAGATAAATGCTTGTAAACATTCATAAAGTTGGATTAATTCAGGTTAAACTTGTTTTGAAGACACCAGCATGTTAAAACTAATTGCATTGTCTTACTATTGGGAACTTTTAGGATATCCTCGAAGGCTTGACCGACAGGATTGAAGCAGATGATGTAAGTGAGCACCAAGTTGACGATGTCCAGCACTATCGCGATGGTGATGTTGATGCCTTGGCTCATGTCCAGGAGGATGTTAGAGCTCACAGCGTCTCCGATGATGACGTAGGCAGAAATGGCGATGGGTAGGTACAGACAGAGAACAACTGAAGAAAAAGCACCAATTGAAATCAATAAAAATTGAGTTTTCAAAATTCCATATGGTGTGAGAAATGACCTGTGATTCTCAACTCCTAGTGGAGTTTGCTCACAATGTATTTTTTACATTAAATCAATAAATCCTATAAATCCTTTCAGCAGATTTGCTCATGTGCATCAGAAAACAAAGAGCTAACGGATGAAAAAAAAACTCACACGGAATGAAAAAAGTGCAAAATAATAAACAAAACAAAAATTGCTCAGCTTTTGAAAAAAAGATTCAGATTTAAAGTTTCTGCTGTAATTGGGCCTCGCATTCTGATCAAGAGTAACAAGTTAAATACTTCCATCGTGCGTGTATCTGCGTTGTGATTCACAACAGATGGCATTCTCTTTCTTCGAGTTGTAGCAATTTTCTATGAGAAGCTTGCGTAGAGCAATGAATACGTATGCGCATTGAACTTTTTACCTTACCTTTTAATTTGCATTGCAGCATGAAGTGTTAGATAAGTGTTTATTCCTTTCCCAAATACAAAAATTTTACCACAAACTTTAATTTTGGATCCGAATCGTCAACAATCAACTGCCATCTCAATAGCTCCAACATGTTTCATGAACTTTTTCTACCTTAGTTTTGCGTTACGCCCTGAAATAGGGGATACAAAAAATGTATTATTGGCAACGTAAGCAATGATTGTGAAATACTTTTCGTGAAAGTAATATTTACAACGGATACTATCAAATTTCCCATTTAACTAATTCGTTTTACATCTGAGTTAGCACTCATAATTTTTTAGAAAATGCCAACAAAACAAAGGGACGTATGGCCGGGTGAGAATACTTGCTGTAATCATTCTCTAAAAGCTCGTAAAACTGACCGCTGAATCCTAGGACGACACTTTTCCACCACTCTCTTCTGTCGTTCATGTCATTTTGCAGGGTCGGGAACACGGACACTCCTCCGAAGGCAAAAAGGATGCCGCTGAAACCTAGCGAGAAACTCGCTATTGTTGGGTTGGGGTACTGCTGGTTGTGGTGGAGGGGAATGTCTATGAAGAGCTGGACTAAAATGACCACAATGGTCACAGCAGTTGCGAGGACGGCGAACACGGAGACCGGCCTGATAAAAGTACAAATAGGGGTGAATTATCCCACATTAAAACTTCTAGCGCACTGTTCACTCTTGGGTGTGTCAAACGAACATTTTTAAATTTAGTCTGAACTAATTTTCATTCTTATCCAATCTGATTTCTGAAATAATGAAAAGGCCAACTTAATAGTTTAAAATTGAGTGACTAATTTTTTCATTTATTTTGAAAGTAAATAAATCACAATCACGTCTTTTTCTGGCCAAAGGAAAAACTTTTAGTAAAAATACACCAGCTTCAAATTTTCAACACCGTGAAAATACCACGAGTCAAATTTTACCTGCTTGTAAGCAAAAATTATATGAGACACAACACCACAATATATATATATATAACGAATTTGGACGCTTGCTTTCAAACATTCACACCTCCATACACGCTTGAATCATCGTGCTTGGAGTTCTATAGTTGAACAATTATATAAGGGAAAACATTTCCAATGAGCAGAGAGCGTGATATGTCTGAGTGATGATAAAAAATAAGACTTTGCTAACAATATGCATGTCGAATTGAAAACAGTTGAAATCAGCTTAAAACAGTTCATTCTAATTTCAATGAAATTAATTCGGACTAAAGAAGTGAACTTTCAAAGTAACTTTACTTACATGACATGCTGTAATTGAGGCTGACCGCAATTCATTCTATTTGAAATTAAATTAATTTAGACTAAACCTGGTGGACTTTCCAAGAAACTCGACTTACATAACATGCTATAATTGAGACTGACTGCAGTCCACTCTTTTTCAAATTAAATCAATTTGGAAGAAACATAGTGGACTTTCAAAGAAACTTGACTCACTGGATTTGCTATAATTTAGACTGACCAGAAATCCTTCGGAGAACCGAAGAAAGTTGTCGGCCAGTTAATTAAAGCAAAAATTAAAATCCAGCCACATATGCTGATGTCGTCCACGATGCTGTTCATCATCCCCGCCATCAGGATGAAAAAAGCGATGCCGTACCCAACCAACGTGAAGATCACGCAGCCAAAACAAATGTTCCTGCAATATAATTGAGTATAAAATTATTACTCCATTATTGCGTCTGATTTAATGCGTCATTAATGCGTTCATTTTAAGAAATGGAGTATAGTTCTGCTGATAAATTCTTTGTCAAAATGTCCCAACTATTTACAAATATTCTGTTTGGTTTATTTCCTGCAGTGAGTATAGTGAGTATTTTCAAAGAAAATATATACATATGTATATATAGTACACATGAACAAATTGGTTGAATCTCGGGAGAAAAATCTGGTAAAAGTGAGTACTGTATAGCTCCTGAGATTGAAGAATTCTTGTTTAATCTATTCACGTTTCTAATGACACATTTTAAAATGTTTTGTCTGTAAAACTTCAACATGACATTAAACATTCGGTTTGACTACAAGCAGCCAGGTGCTCTCAAATTCGAACTCCAAGTTTTCCTATAATTTTTTCTTTTTCATATTTTCGTTATTTTTTTATCTCATAGAGAAGTGCCACCGAAGTGCTTATCTCTTTCGGTAGTGAGGCATGGTTTTTCATTTTTGACAGCCGCTGTACGGCGAGAGCTGTGTAATGTGCTCTGATAAATTATGAATTTTACTTGAAGTTATGTAAATAGAGACCACTGTTAATATTTTTATCAAGCCAATCCAGGCCTGCGAAAAATTTTACCGAGAATTGATAGTCCATAATTCGTGTCCAAAAATACAAGATAATGTCATTATTACTCTGGAACAAAAGCTTGATACATGATCCAAGCACCAGTTAAGCTTCAGATTTGAACGAGATGAAATTTCAACTCCATTATCAGAAATATGTAAGTTAAATGGATATTAAATTCACTCAGAATAAAATTTTGAATACAAAACAAACATTTCATGAGAATAAGGATCGCTCGGCGTATTTTTTTCATTTTCAGACAGAATTAAACGTTTAAATTCCAACTTCTGTAACTACGGACTATTTTCAGGGCACCTAACTTCAAAGTTCAAACTTTAATTAGTTCGAGTAACAGGACAAAAGAGCAGCCATCTCTACTCCAAAAGTTAAGTGTAGGAAAAATGCTACGCAGGTGCATTCACAGGCATGAGATATACGTAGAAACGAAAATTAAAATGAAGGTGAAGACTTTACAGATGATTATGGTTCTATGACTCGGCTGAAATACGCCTAAGCTTTATCAGATAACGAGCGTATTTGATGCAATAACGTAGCTTTTGAAATTTGTTGTGCTCAGGCGTCCGCTAAAACTGCATTATGTCATCCCATCCACTCTATGATACAATTGTAATCCACATCTTCCTATTTTTATTTTATACCATCCAATCAAATTTACCATCACACTTTGAGCTACCATTCAAATATTCATAGGTATGAAATACAGTTCTCTAAGATAACATGCACAACTATTATGCCACCTTATTTCTGTCGATGTATTTGAACTGCTCACTCAAATCACATTGGTATTAGGATAGTATAGTAAATCACAGTATTTACTTCTATACGTTCATAGTTTGTGAAGCTAGGGTTTTTTCAGAAATTTGTCCGTCGCTGAGTCATATCATCAACATGATGAATAATTATTATTTCAAGTTCAATCACCAATCACAGTATATAGGTCGATGCTGGACATCTATCTTTTTAAAACGTTCCCAGAAATGTTATATCAAAGGCTTCACACTGAAAGTAAGATTCATCATCTCTCAGGTTTCCGGAATATTTTTCTCTATTAAAATGAGTGACATTATGTATGCAAAATGCATGAGCTTTAATTAATGCATTAGCTTTCATGCATTAATTGTGTATGCATGGCGAGCTTTCATGCATTGATGAGTACTAGAGAATCAGCGACACTGCTGAATAAGTTTTTAGACAACAATTTGTTTATGCCCATTCAGTTAATTCTGCGATCATTACTCCTGTCGTCATCAAATCGTCATTTAAATTCTTCTTGAGCCTCAGATTGAAACTCCATCTGAGATTGCGTCCAAGGTTAGTTCTTATCATATCTCTATATCTTCATCAGGCAACTATCGCAAGTATTAATGCGTAGTCCATCATAAGTCTTACACTCCATAATTTTTTCATATCTTCGAAGACACTGAAAGTCTCTGAGGAATTTTGTAATCGAGTGACTACTTTCCCGACTAAAATGGTAGACAATATTCTCTGCGAAACATACATTCTCGTCACTGTGACGCAGCAATGCAGGGAAAATCCCATGCCAACAGCTGAAGAAAAATCACACACTCGTTTCTTCCACGCCTATTCTATTTATTTTTTTGAAGTTAGCTCCTCAAAGAAATTGTGGCTCACAGTTTCTGTGATAGACATACATATTTATGGACTTAAAACACAGTGTTTTAGCTGTAAATTTGAAGTGATTATCTATCCGAAATTATCGCAGACTCGAAGAACCATTCGTCCACGCTCCACAGTTACTCGAGTGTTTCACAGAAAGACTGGCAATGAGGTTAATGATGACATGAATTATTGATGAATTCTTCTCTAAACATCCCGGAGACACCAACTGCTTCGTTCACTACACGCTCAATTCTGTACCAGCCATGCAAAAAGGTACGTGTAAATACCTCAAGCACTTGAAGGAATGATTGTAATCGCGTACAAGCCTGAACTCATACGTACACTCCTTCCTCCCTATGAGAGTAACATGCATTTTAATAGTTTGATGAATTCTGTACCTATGTCACGAGAAAGTTTCACAATAATGCAAGAATAACACGTAATTACGCTGCTTAGTAAAAATACAAGACTAAAATGTTGTAATTTTCACCATGATGTAGTAATACAAAGTAAAAACATCATAATCAGTAGCTTCATACCTTAACCCCGTAGCTGCAATGCTAGTAGCAGAAATTGGGCCAGTAATGAACGTTATGTTATGATACATTACGTAAAATAAATAATAAAAGTCTTTGCCACGCTGTTATAATACGATATATTGCATGATCTAAAAAACAATGATGACCCCCTGACTGGTACTAAATAATACATGAATAAATTACTTTGTAGTAATTCATAACGCAGTGTGTTGAATCTCATAAATGTGAAAAATAATAACAATTCTCTACCGGACTGTTATATCGCATGACATCAATGACATAAAAATACTCTACCGGACCGTTAAAACACAAAACATTAATGGTGTAAGAATTTTCCAACTGAACGGCATATCACAGGACTAAAATGTTTTTAAGAATTTTCCAAGGACTTTTCTATCGCATCACTTGAATAATAATAATTCCTTCCTTCGCCATTTTATTACTAAAGTAAAATGATAAAATGAATTTTTATCTCGACTTTATACTACTAAAATCAAATATTTTTAACAATTTTAACAGAACTAGGATTGTTATCACTGGACTACTAGTATTGTTATAACAGGACTAGCATTGTTATAACAGGACTAGTATTGTTTAACAGGACTAGTATTGTTGCAACAGGACTATTTGATTGCAAATTTTGAATGACAATAATAGTATCGGACCTGCCAATCTTTCCAAAAGCGCACTCTGCGATGTCCATGTATGGCTGGCGAGCAGGCAGGCGGTACTTGGGCCACCGCTCTTCCATGAGCAGCCACGACCTCCCGAGTCTCGTCGTGGCGAACCCAATCGAGCCTCCACAGATTATGATCAAAGGGATGCCTATCCAACCTGCACGGTAATTTTAAACGAGTTCCATGAGAGCCAATCACTAGTGAAATGCCATTCTTAAATGGATGCGTAAGTTTCGAGCAGATGAGATGCTACATCGAGACAAATTTCCCCTGAGTTGGTCTATTGTTAAAAGATTGTATTGATGGAAATTTCTCATGATTTTGAGATGTTCTTATGTCATACCAACATGGTTTTCATAAGTTTTAGGGCTATTAAGAAACTACATTTTCATCAAATTAATAAGTTTATGTATTGTCGAAATGCGCCACTGTAATGCATTTCATATTTTATTGAGGATTTCAGATGCCGCTCTGAAGATATTACTCAATTTTTGAGTGGTTAAGAAACCCGGTAATTAATTTAGATCAGCGATATGATTTACACATTTATCAGTAAAAATATCAAGTAACAGTATTACATCTACATGCATCTACAACGTAGCTTAACTACAATTAATTCATTGATTGCAGGCTAGTATATTTTAAATGAATTGGTGATAACAATAAAATGTTGTTTGAAGGAAGGGGTGGACGCTGACAGAAAACGCCGCTAGAAACTTTGGTCGTACAAACACCGCTGCTCGATAAAATTCCAAGGTGCCTTTCATCTGGGCGATTCGACACCCATCATGGATGAGGATCATCACTTTTTCCCGTGTGTTTGGTGAGAGTGAAGACAGCGCAACCGTTCGCATTACGTAATTGGAGCATCGTAACAAAAGGGAATTAGGTGACAGTTGGGTGAGTAAAACATCACCAGTAATGAATCTTTTAAAAATTGATGTTAGCAAAAAATTGTGGTCTTATTTTTTTATTTTGTGTGTCAAGAGACGGAAGAAAAATGTGACCGTTAAGTTCTCAATTATTGTGTATGGAAAATAGAGAATTTAGCATTTTTTTCGTTTTTGAATGGTTGCTCTACCCTTATAAAGTGCGTCTGGTGTTTAAATTATAATGTAGTGATGTCAGTATTATATTTTTAATTTCCAGATTGGGATGTGCTGGTGTTTTGGTTCAATAGATTATTCTGGCGTAAGGTATTAATTATTTAGTTATAGTATCGTGAGCGCTCGTTCATAATAATGTCATTAACTCCCGTGTTTACTTTACATGGAAATATTTAATCTGTCAATAGGTCGTTATTTTCTCTAAGTTGGTCAAGCAAATGCAGGGTGGAAATTTCTCTCTATTTCTAATCTTTTTTAATCGTGTCTTTCTTTTCTCATTTTTCTTGTTTCTTTCTCTCTCACAATAGAGGGTTAAACTAAATCCCTTCTTTGACACCTGCCTCTTTTCACACAAATAAGGAGGGTCAGAGGTCCCGTAGCATCCGTATTACTCGCCAGTGTAAGCAATCGGCTTCCAAACGAAAAGGATGTTGTCTATAAGGAGCGTTTTTCTATGTAAAAAATTATTATTGAAGACAGTGAAAAAACTACATTTCCACTAATGTTTTGTCTTCGTTTTACAATGATAGACCTGAAATCTCTGTAACCCTCGAGGATGTAGAGTGAAATACCTATTTTTTTTCATATTTTCATATTGTAAAGTACTCCCCGGCGTGACCTACCGCTTTAGGTAGTGATGGGAAGCCAGCTCCCACCATGGTAGTGACCAAAAAGTACCCGGCTTCAAATAACCAAGTCTAATTGTTTTTCATATTTTCAAGAGTAAAGTACTCACCGGCGTCAGCCACAGCTCTAGGCAGTGACAGGAAGCCAGCCCCCACCATGGTGGTGACCAAAAAGTACCCGGCTTTCAAGTACCCAAGTCCGTTGATGCGACCTCCGACCCCCGGGGTAATCTCCCGTCCGAGCGAGTCCTCCGTTTGGCTCCATTTAGATAAGATAGCGGCGCCGCCACGTGGGGACAGAGATGAACTGCTGCTTGAGCTCGGCAGGCCACTTCATTTTAAAACGAAAATAAAACACTGCGTTAATTCTTAGCTTGGGTGCCTATCCTGGCTTCAAGTGAAATTGAGCATCTGTTTGCCTAGTGGGAATTAATTTTCTTATGAACGTAAATTGAATACTATCAGCTTATGTGGATTATAACGCTGTATTAAGCAAATCATTTTTTCAGTTTAATTTATTGTGGACTTGACTTAAATAGTACTTAAAATGATTAAATGATCGCTTCAGAGCTTTGACCTTAATACATATTGATGCTTGAGAAACACTTCCATGGTTTAATGGTTTTCGAAATGACGAAATTGATGTACTTTTGTTCAACAATTGGAAGTACCCTTTCAAAAATTTGATGCAAAAAATTGCTCTAATAGTTGAAAAATAATTTTACTGGAAAGTGCACCATGATTTTTCCGAAGCATAATACATCATTTTACCAATTCATTACACATGATCATTCCCATAGGTACAAAAATGTATTAGTAATATGTGATAAGTTATTTTTGTTATTTATTAAGGAAAATTTGTAAATTTGTAAAATGAAATTTTATTGATAGCGATTTCAAAGTTAACAGTAAAGAAATGTTTGTTAATTACGTTGAATTAAGTTGATTTTCCAAATAGTGGTTAATTTAAAACTTAATAACCAAAATATTGATTGCTTAATACCATTTGTGAAATTTAACATTCATATCGCGTTATACGATCATTAGATGAAAATGCAACTTGCAAAAATAATACTTACGAACTAACGGAGAAGCTTCCTTTGGTACTGGCCACCATCCTGGAGTCTTCAAATAATAATTATCTAAATGCACAGCAATAACGATGAGTAGAATATTTTAGCACTAATATTATTTTCAAAAGGCAACTTAAAAAGTTAATGGCATTTTAAGCAACAATTGCTCAAAATTTCTATTCGTTATTGAATTGACCTTGACCTTGTGAAAAGACCTCGGCCGAGCTAGTGCTCAAAATTTCACTCGTGAATGAATAACTGTAAATGAAAATTGCACTTAAGATTAATTTTGAGAACACTGTGTTTTAGAATATACTTTTGAAGATAGCGAGAAAATATGGTGCAGTATGCAAAACAACATTTGTGTTTTACACCTCCGTTGTAGAACTAACTCAACTGCATGATAGATTTAAAACAATTAAATTGAAGGTTTTTGTAAAGTGAACGCTCATTAACAAAGAGCTCAACAATCTTCAAAGATTGTAGGTAAAAAAATGAACGAGTTATATTTTAAATGGTAAAACATCGATTGGGTGTCGGTCGCTTGCGTGCGTGCATTCTCCTATTTTTGATTCGAAGAAATTCGTTCGTAACTTCGGTGCACATAATTTATTATGCACCATAACTAAAACTACTGAAACTTGTGTGCGAATATTACGTGATAGAGCCTTTAGCAGGTTCGATTTCAAGCAACGCAAATGCACGTACAACGCACGTTTTATAAATAAAGTAAGTGATGGATGGCATTAAAGCAAAAATTGTCGAACTCTATACACGAATTGGTCGAGTTGTTGCAGGCCATTTTGTCTTCGAATCTTATTTTTACGCTTCGATAAATCATGTCATAGCATCGGTCTCTTCACTGTTCAGTAGATCTTTCTACACCGATATTTTTCCTTAGTTATGATATAGATCTATGTATAGTGCTGAAATATGTTTAAAATGGAGTGGTTTGTAGATTTGGCCACAAAGCAGAGAAAAAATGGGTCTATTAGCAGATTTATCAGTTATGTAACTTATGCTTCGGTTAGCTCTAATCACTGACAATCACGTCCTAATAACCGAAATTTAGCTAAAAAAAGTGTCCTTCTTCACTCAAATCGTTCACTCGACTTCCTCTTCAGTTCTGAAACTACAGATGAGTAAGTGACGTGCAGTGTTTGTCATGTCAATTCGCAGTTCATTACTATTTTATTTGAAATGACTACGATGAAAAAATAAAATATCAATCTCGAGCCAGCACTGCACCACAAATTTTCATTTCTCATTAGAAACTAATAGCGAAACTATCACACATTTTTAAGTCCTCATTTCGTTTCTTGATAATTTTGACATTTTAATGAAAAGCAAGAACGATGATTCAATTGTGACCAAAGTTTTACGACACAATCTCATCTCTGTCCTGCACTTCATCTTCAGAAGATCTAATGAGTGCTGGAGTGGATGGTGCCCTAACCGAAAATGTTGGACGTCTTCTCTCTATGCGATAAACCTCTCCAGTGATCCTGCTTACTGATAGCTTAACAGTGTATTATTATCTTTGTGAAAACAAAAAGTACTATCACTACGAAAGTAAAAAGAATGCATGCACGTGCGAATAGATATTATTATCTAATTGATGAGACTCGTCAGTTTAATCTGGGAATTGCGCAGCTCAGAACCGATATGAGACGTCCATTGTGAAGAATGAAATCGGTGGAAGTTCAGAACCGTGGATTGAAACCGCTATAAGAGTAAAAACTAGAACTACGAGAAAACACAACGACGCATGCAGAATGCTCGCTGGTTCAGGGATGATTGGATGACGTAGCCAGACCGGGATTTCGAAAATAAAATAATGATATACAGAAAAGACCAAAATTAAGCGATCTAGGAGAGCGGAAGGGAGAAGTCTTTACAGTTGTGTTAGGACAAACAAAGTCGGAAGCGCGTACATGCGGACGAGGCTAGAGAAGCTGGTTAAGACAAAATTATCTGAGTTACGCAGTACGAATATCGACAGAGGGATCTCGTAAATATACCTGCGTAATGTGAACACGTAAAGAACTATAGAGTAAATTGAGTGAAAACTTATTTGAGCTTGAACGCTTACGTGATTTGTAACACGCTTACAGCAGGAATTTTTAACGCGCTTACAAACATACGGATCTAAAATTGAGTGCTTCTCATTCCCTTCTCCTTTAAACAAAGACCAAGGGGGTATTTTCTCCACGCGTATTATCTCTCACTGAAAAGTATAATGCAAATGTACAAGACAAACTTGGAATGAAACTAAATAGTTTCTAAAAGTTTCATTGGTCTCCAGCAGCTTGCACATTCAAATTAAACAGTCTCAATCAACTCGTGCTATGTTTTGTATGCACCGAGGTGTGACGGATAAAAAAGCATCTCTCGAATGGTCCTGCCAGCCACGATGTAAAAAAAGAGTGCTGTACTGCTATAGATCATATGAGTCGCTACTAAGAGTACTTTATTAACTCCCAGGTATGTTGCTGTTGAGTGACGTGTTAGTTGTTTCTTATAGTTAATTATTTCAAGGTATAGCCCACTACTAATTCAGGCATCACTGGTACATAATCACCATCGTTTTTATCAACGATAAAAGAGAAGGTAAGAAATTTACTCAAACTGGATTTCTTATGATTTCTTATCATTATTTCTTATCATTGTACACAGAAAACATCTGTGATGGAGAAAAGTATTAACGAAAAATAACATCTATGATTTTAGCTAATGACCATACATCCCCAGTACAAGAATAATAAGTCATCACAATGAGATATGCATCAGCACTCACGCGAACTTAGAGATTGCCAAATGTTTTTGTCAACAACGGGATGATAAGAGCTGATTTGCTCTGCAGGACTGCACGCTGTGCCGTACAAAAATGTTCGTCTATTACCTCCTGAAACATGAAGGCTTTTACTTGAAGAAGTAGATCGCGACAATATGGTTCATCCCCGTTTGAAATTTTAAGCCTTTATATCGACACCATTTGGCGCGTAAGATTACGACAAAATACATTAGTCCCGTCTAATATTTTAGATAACGTAACTAAGCACCAGCACCACTTGATATTTCAGATAACGCGTAGATGCTGTCTTAACTTGTCATTCTCCTTAATGCTGAAACTATTACTTCGTAAAAATTGCTAGCTGTCATAATTGCTCTGTTTACTTAAACGCTGAGATAATTACCTCATTTAGCCAATCGCTGATGTTAAATTATTGCTATCGATGTTGAACAGAATTTATGCACTAATATGAAATAAGATATCAGTACGAATTGGTGTCAGGAATTCCACTGAAAATTGAATAATTCACTGATGTATATTTCCTGATAAAAATGACGAGGTTACCAACTAGTATGGGGCCTCATTACAAAACAGTACGGGACGCGTTTTAGGGACCATGTTGGGGACTTAGGTCTGGCCTTTATAGTCTTCTCATTTTTTTGTCAGCCCCTAAACACAACCACAGAACGCAACCTCCTTACCCAAAATTTATTGTTAAAATAGGCAAGATTTATTGTTATCGATTTTTCAGAGATAAAATGCCTGGCCCAAAAGAGATCACGACAGATGATATTTTGTTGAAGATTAGTAAAAGTTACGGTACTCCTAAGAACGACTGCACACTTTTTCCAACATCATGCGAATAAAACCTGCTTCATATACATATTTTTACTTTCCTAAACTTATTCCCCAAATGCCATGTTCGAAATAAGGCGAAAGTCACACAAAACAACATGATCGAAATCCACCAGCAAAGAACAAAGCGGAAATAAGAAGGTATCGATTTCCTAATTGACATGTTTTACGTAGCTGATAGTTCTTCATTAGAAGCCTATTGTCTATATGAATATTTTTTAAACATAATTCACCCTTTCGATCTAAAAGAATTTTTTATTTGTTGTTGGACTTAGAATTGACATCCCTTCTATCTGCACTGGTATGTGAAGTGACATGAGAAAAAACTTTTACTTTAATTTTTTTAGCTGATAAAAATCAAATGCACAGAATTCGTGGAGAGCATTGCCAAGGTGCTGTTGTCTGAACTCGTTTTCGCACGATTGTTGGAAAGAGACGAATTTCTATTCCTTAAATCCGTCACGTTCAAAAAAGAAATGCGAAAAAATGGAATGAGAAATTTTCAAAATGAAAATAATAATTAGGATCTCTAAATGCATTTCTACATCCAAAACAAAGAAATTGTTCAATAACCAAAAATCTTTCATCAATTAAAAATTTAAAACGCCAGTTGATCGATTGTTTACATTTAACAATCTTACGGAAAACGCCAATCATTTTTGATGAATGTTATCTTTAACTGCATTCCAACTTCAGCTTCGTTCAGGTGGATTCTAAAAGTCATTTAATGTTGTTCTTATGATGGCAATTCCTTTCACAGCATTTCTGCATGGAAATAAAAGATTTAATACGCCTGAAACTAAATGACACTACAGCCAAAGAACGCCCCTATAACCTTGGTTAAAGGACTATCGTAAGAAATACTGCGTCAAGAAGATGGGAGATCATACGCTATCTCTCTTAAGTGATAAGATAGTGAGTCTTCAGCCCCATTAAGCTCGTTTTTTAGTTGAAGTTAGGCTAGAACGCACTTTATTTCAATATATATATTCGAGTCTAACATGCACTGTCACTCGCTTCACGTTTTCATTGGCGTTGACCACTCTATCAATCATGTGTCAAACTAACGAGAAGTTTATCGGGCTTAGTATCCGTACGTCTCATGCAGTTTGTAGATAATATAGAGAGCTTGGTTGTTTTCTTCATTATCATTGACTCGATACGCTTTGACAGAGGAGGCTGGGAGAATCTTGATTCTGATGATCACCAGTGTTGCTGATCACATTTTAATCTGTTATTCAAATTTATCATTCAGTTTTACCTCAGTGAATTTGCATAAAAAGCGTCAGACTTATGTGATCGAGAAAATGGGAAGGGATGCAAAATCTCCCGTGTTTTAGGATCTGGTGTATGTTGATTGACAATATTTCAATGTTACTAGTTTAAACAGTGCTTAAAAGAGTGGATTTCCTTAAGTACTTCGGTGCCAATCCAACATTAGGAAGGAAAACAAATATATACCTAGGTTTGGTCGCGAAATTGAAATCACAATATGCGATGTTGAAACTTAAATTAATGGATATTATCAAATAGCAATACCTCAAGATGGTAAGAAATTATTGGTAACGAATATTAAAATTCAAATTTTAATAATCTACGTAGGCTCTGCAATGGAGACGATCCTGCGTTATTAACAAGTTCTTCTCCATGTAGCTTGAAATGAAAATGATTGCTGAGGAACAAATCAGGAACCTGGAAGTTACGGTCTAAAGTAACTCGTTCATAATTAACTGAGCTTTTCATTTGAATTTTGAAGTGAATTAAGCGCTTTTATTTTTGTATTCGGGAACTGTACTAATTCTGCAATGGGTCTTTCTCTGTCCCAAAGCTGTCAAACATATATTGAACGTTTTAAAATATCCTATCCAGATACAAGTTCCTCTTTAATGCAAGGAAAAGCCTATAACCAGCAATATTTCAAATAAAAATTGTTGATATTTTATAAAGGATGAGTTGGGAAATTTTAAACGAAAGCGTTTAGTTTTTACATCGTCCTACGTGTTTTAAAAAGTGAATGTGAAATGACGGGCATAGAAGGCCTCTACTTGTTGAATAGAATTCAGAAATCAGAGCGCATCTCGATATTTTAACTGCCTAAGAGTCAACGCACCAAGTTTATCAAGACTAATGCTGATGTAGACTATAAAAGATTGGTCATGTCATCGGGTCTTTGTCCTTCAGTTGACGTCGAGTGTTAAAAGTATGTTTCGGAAATGCAGACTAATAAGAGAATACATTTGAAAGACGAAAAGTGGAATTCTTAACTGAGAACAAATCTCAGAAGAAATGTTATTTAAGATCTCGCTGAACTTTACATAAAATGATGAAACGTGTACCTGAATGTTCTTTTTTATTTGAAGGGAAATCTTGGCCTTCTAAATTT
>JACJUY010003692.1:0-15397 GCA_014220935.1 Platorchestia sp. MABIK | reverse complement strand
ACAGAGGTAGAATGTTTCTTAAGTCTAGTACAATGGTCAAATTTGAGTATAGCTACCTGTGGGCCCGAATAAGTTCAGCGACTTCTGGGGCATCCTACCAGCCGAATGCGTCGCTTCATACTATGAGGATGAGACAATACACACAGCCTGACGAAGATGGAGTACTCGATGTGACGTATCTTATGATGGGACATGGATGACTCGCGGCTATACTTCGCAGATGGGCGCTGGGTTTGTCATGGAGGCTGTTACGGGAATGATTCTTGATTATGAGTATTTGAGTAAGAACTGCTTCATGTGCGCAAAATTGAAACACAAATACAAAGACGATGAAGAAAAGCTAGAGGGAGAGATGGAGATCCACTAAACATCCGGAAAATGTGGTGCTAACTATGAAGGTACATCCGGAGGTATGGAGATACAGATGGCTGTGGACATGTGGAACCGTTCTGTAGATAAGAACTCAATGCGTTATTCGACAATGATCGGTGATGGTGACTCTGCTATACCTATGCTGCCACATGTGAGAATGTGCCGTACCCCGTTGAAAAGGAAGAATGCGTCAACCACGTGTCTAAAAGATTGTCCACTAGACTCAGAAAATTGAAGAAAGAGTACGTTGTCGATTAAGTTACAGCGGCAGGCAAACATTATAAAAAAAACGTACTGGGCGGCAAGGGAAAGATGACTAATAATGTCATTGATGACTTAGGCAATTATTCCGGAAAAGCTATCCGAGACAATAGAGATGGCACAATTGAGGAAAGCATGCATGCCAGGATTCATGCGTACAACAAGCTCTGACGAAAATCCAACACATGAATTGTGCCCCACTGGAGATGAATCATGGTGCTTTTATAACAGAGCTGTTGCCAACGATGATGAATCGTAGAGTCACGAAACAATGAAAGTGCGCTTGTCATTGAACACCGAAGAGAAAGAAAAAATTCATGCCGTCTATGAATCTCTCACGACAGATGAACTCATGGGAAGATGCCTCAAAGGAAGGACTCAGAATGCAAATGAGTCCATTCATTGCAAACTCTGGAGTAAAAAACCGAAGCATAAGTTCTGCGGGGTAAGTTCCCTGCAACAAGCATCGGACTCAACTGCCATGGAGCATAACTTCGGCTTCACTAAAGGTAACGTCTTTGGTGAGATGCCTTTCTCAAAACCCACTAAGGAACAAAAATAATCAGACAGTTACCGAGAAATGTGCAGACAGAGAAGATCACAGAAAAAGCAAGCAACTTGTCGAAACACGCGCACGGGTGAAATGGAAAATCCCGACTATGGCGGCGGCCAGCACTCGGGTTGAAAAGTTCTCAAGTTTGAGCACATCTCATTGTTTTATTTTATGTTTCAAACTTTAAATGCGGAAAATACTTATATGTAAATAAAAAGAATTGGTTCCTGTTGAACTATGTATATAAGCGGAAAAGCAATAGTATTGACAAGTTGTTCATTTTGAACAGTTTATGTTGTGTATATGCGGTAAAACATTTTTTACTTAGAAATATGTTTGATTTCGAACTTTATTTGCGGAAAATTCTTATGTATAAATAAAAAGAACTGTCGACCATTATCAAACATTATGATGTTTTCTATCAAATCTTCTTCTACTCTACAAAAGTCCGAAAAATTAAACAGAACAATCTTCGCGTGTTGCAACAACAGATCCATGGTGAGTACAGGGTATTTATGCAGGATATTTCGTACATGTGATATTGAAATTCACACGGCGAATATGACAGTATGTGTGCAGATTATTTGTGTGCAGAAACAGCATTCATGTACAAAAATTTTCCATGATATTGCAATTCAGTAGTATATTTCTGTTTGTGGGCTCTCCTGAAAAATCATAAATTTGAACATTCAAAAAAATAGAAGTCATTGAGTTTTTATGCTATAACAAAACCAAAGAGTTTTAGAATCCTTGAAGCATTGCAAACAAAGTTACAGTAGCAAAGTTTTTCCAATTTTACAAACAATTTTTTTTTATCATGCTAAAAATCCAAAAAAGTGTACATTTTAGTTAGTAATAAAATACCTTATGTAAAAATAACGATGAGTTGAAAATGGAAAATTTTCTACCGTAACTTTGTTCGCAATGCTTCAAGGATTCTAAAACTGTTTTTGGTTTTGTTGCAGCATAAAAACTCAATGACTTCTATTCTTTTGAAATATCCATAAAAATGTATGAAAAAACTAATTTTTTTATCAAAAAAAAACCCTAGATCGAAAAAGTTACAAAAGTTCATATATGTTTTCTTTTTTCAAAAAGTACACATACTGGCAAAATTTCAAACGAATCTGATCAATTTTTAAAAATCGTTGAAGTGACCCCCTTGAAAACTTTTGAATACTTAAAACTCCCGAATACTTAATACTCCCGAATACTTAAAACTCTCGAATACAAAAAACTCTCGAATGCTTAAAACTCTTGAATACATGAAAACTCTTGAATACTTGAAAACTCTTGAATACTTGAAAACTCTTGAATACTAGAAAACTCTTGAATACTTAAAAACTCTTAAATGCTTGAAACTTGTAGAAAGTCTGCAGGACTTTCATAAACCTTGACCTGCAAATTTATCCTAAAATTTCCAGTTGTCGACAAACTTCAACTACATTTGTATAATTTGTTGTCACACAGGTTGTTCGGGTCTGTGCCGGCTGCGGCGAATCCGGTGCCTGCAAGGTGTTTGCTCTCTCTTCTGCATCGACACATCTCGGACTTTCAACCTTGCAGCAGATTTTATGAGCACCGAATTTTAAATAGGTTTAAAAAACATTCCGCAAGCATAATAAATTACTGAAGCTGGAGCAGATTTTTTATACCTTATTCATTCTGTTGCAGCATTTTGTGCACTTTTAGGCGAGCAGTTTGAGGGCTTGGCGACGCGACACCACCGAAATACCGTCGCTGCCCCGCAGTTTCCTGACTGGAATCCTACGGGCAGTATTGGGATGCACACTCAATAGCGCCATCTCCAAACTTACTGAGGTTCGGACACAATCCGTCCAGAGAACGTGACAGAGAGTGGTGTACTGAACTAGATTTATCTCTAGCATTATCTATTGAGTTGCGTTGCTGGGAGGGACTAAACGAACATTTTTACGCCTCCTGTTATTCAAGCATGCATGTTCTCAAACTCTTCTCAAATAATCTCAATCAGATGTTATAGTTATCATTTCAGCATCTCGTGGAATGAGTTTTCTTGACGTGTTATGTTTCAATGGGACCTCAAATAACAAAATTTTTTTTTGATGTTGAGATAAATTACACATTAGTGAAGGTTAGAGACACTGATGATTGATTGATTATAAATTAGTTTTAGTCTCCCTTTACCACAACAAAGATGTTCAAAGAGAGGAAGGATGAAGGCTCCATTTAATATGGAGTTAAGAAAACGAGGAATCTACGCACAAAGGGTGTTCCCGCAAAGGATCTCTTGTGCATAGAAACAGTAAGATAAGAAGGAAGGTTATGATACAAGATTAAAGTTAACGAAGAACGTCAGAGGTGCTAAAAAACAGGACAGCATTGAACCGAAAAAAGAGGGTCATTAACAAAGCAAAAATGTATTTCAACAAAAAGAAAGGCCTCCCTAACTCTCAGCTCAGGACCTCACATTTACCCCCTGGGAGAGCTAATTCCTATAGATACAATAGTTGTATCGTCCAGAGGGAGAGACACTGATGATGACTGGATGAAACAAAGGAAAACATCGATATAAATTATAAAAAGACATTAACGATGAAAAAGTATTTT
Source organism: Platorchestia sp. MABIK (assembly GCA_014220935.1). Lineage (NCBI taxonomy): Eukaryota > Metazoa > Arthropoda > Malacostraca > Amphipoda > Talitridae > Platorchestia > Platorchestia sp. MABIK. Next base: position 11,622 of record JACJUY010003692.1, on the reverse strand, counting down.
TACTAGAGTGAAAAACTAGAATAGTGGGCGTCGCCCTTCAGATTGTGCTCAAACACGCGCCATTTTCCACGAAATGAACAAAATTTACTTGATAATTGTCGTAGCAGGTCGACAAGTAACTCAACAGCAAACCATATGATCATTAATGAACATTTCATACTCTAACACGATCCAGTCAACTATAAAACGGTTTATAAAAAACGGATGTTTTTCGGAACGCTGGCTGCTGCTTGCCAAAAAAATTAAAGTTCACTTTTATACCTACATCTTCCCGATAACCACATACACCAGATCACGTTCAGTCAATTTCTTGAAGAATACTCTGTTAACACGTTCGCTACGTTTCCGCGGTTAACGGTTGGTTTGGTAAGGATACGCAAAATTGGGAAATCGACTTAACTGCTGGAATGTATTTCCATTCTTCTTAAAAAATATGAAAAATGAAATTACACGATAAATTTTCACCTCGTATGCTATTTTATGAAAAAATCGCGAAAAAATACGTAGATAACGTGTTAAATGAATTTCCATTTTGAAAATGCAGGTAATGTAAAGTTGATATTGGATTAACATTGTGAGAACAAGCTCCACTGGAGCTCACCGTCACTCAGGTTGCGACTGAGGCTCTGCCCTCATGGAGTGGAAATAAATATTAAATAACAGTGCAAGGTATAAGAGAGAATCCAAGAACAGGTTAGAACGGAAAAAATCATGAAGATATACTTGATTAAATATGTCAATTGACTCGGAGATGCTGGGAAAAGTTGATCATTGAAGCGCTTTTGTGCTTCTGGTCAAGTGATGGATGGGGCAAGGCCTCGGGATGAATGTAAACTCACATTGTAGCACGTGAAGGCATGAACGAAGTTCAATTGGAAGTTTTAAGAATATTTACCTACGTTCTACCGGCCACTTGGCTGTCTTCCTGTCAGGTGGCTATACTTTACAGCTCAGTGACCACAGCAACCACCATCAAAGTCTTCTTTGTTTTTCTAGCTCTCTGTTGCTCCCAGGTGTCATTAGAAGTTTCCAAATCTTCAAGTTAATTGTATGATACGGATGATATTTGTTAAAATTAATCTTTGTTAAATAATTGTCACTTAAACTAGCTAAGAAGAAATTAAAAGGCAACATAGTTCGGTGTGGGCAACGTCAGAGACACTCATTAGTTTCAACGCAAAACTACACAATAATGACTGACTTGGAGACCTGAGCACACCGACGTGCCCCACCTGCGTGACTGCTCCACGAGTCAGCTTGCTCTCTCAAGTTCCGCAACAGGCGCTGCCGTTCACTGTGGACTTTCGACTTACTAGGAGACGAACGCTAAAAAACTTAAACAAAACTTTCATTTGCTGCATGGGGCTTCAGCAGATGACTTCGTCGTTCACAAGATGAACCAAAATTTGAACCATATTCAACAGGTTCACAAAATTTCAAGCTTGATATCTAAATCAAGTCAAATTTTCTTATCTAAGTCTGTAGTTTCTTGGTTCATTTATACCAGGACAAAAATTTTGTGTCGCTTATACTTGTGAACATGGACAAAGAATAATTTGAAGTGCACTAGTAACTATTCCTGGAGCCATCAACTAGTACCAAGTTAGTCGGTTTCCATTACGTCGAACGATACAGCCTGAGTAATTTGGGCAGCAGGATACAAAACTGGAGTAAATGGTAAAATATAGTGCAGTCAGCGGTATTTTACTCACAGCCAGTATTACAGACTATTTACAGGAGTATTTTACAAGCTGACATTTTTATTCAACTCTCACCAACTTTATCCCGCATACTTCGTTCAAAGATTTTCCAAATTTAATTTCGACAAAGCCCAACAAAAGTTTTCTGATTTTCATTGCATTTGTTCACAGATCAATGAACGTTAAAACATAACAAATAAAACTTGGAGTTGTTTTTCTCGGTGTTGAAAGGTATTTTCTAATCAACTCTTTGAATTTCATCAATTTTCTCACTTGAAGATGAACAAACATCTGAATTAGCAGAAAACAACTCACCTAAGGGCAATTTCAAATTTTAGCACTAAAAAATTTATGCCTTGAATTCTCAGGCCTACAGTAACAATGGTCTCGCAGCAAAAAGGTTAAAAAGGGGACGTAGTACAGAAATATGATACATATACTTTGTTCACTGAAACGATGCAGAAAATATACTACACCACGAAGAAAACACCATTAAATATGCACTAACTAAATAAATTGGATAACCAAAAAATAACACACGTTGCAAAATGAATTTGAACACAAAATTCTCTTCAAATACCCAGATGAAGAACCTCTTTGGTAAAGAACTTACTCTACATAAATTTAAGAATGCCAGTGGTTAGCTAATCAGTACCAAAGAGTTTTATTCGAAAGCAAAATGAGGCCACTCGTTCCGATAGAATGTTGTACGAAAAGTTTTTCAATCACAAACATTTAGCAGGTTTCGAAGAATGTATTTGAAAAATGAGCTACTAAGATGGTCATGCAGAGGTCTGCAGCAAAGAACAAGAAAGAAAGAGGAGCAGAAATCAATTTCTACTCAACAGAAAAACTAAACCAACAACAGATTAGCGCGACAAGAATTAGTGATATTGATAGGTGTAGGAAGGGTCACCACTAATGAGCGTTTGTTCCCCATTGCATACTAGCGAAGAAGAGAGAAAAGTACTATCAACATACTCTCACCGAAAAGATTATATTAGATTATTAGTTAGTTTAAGCCTCCCTATCCTCAACAAATGAGATCCAAAGAGAGGAAGGAAGAAGGCACCATTTAGTATGGAGTTAAGGGAACGTGGAATCTATGCAGAAAGGGCACAGAAACAGTAAGATGAGAAAGAAGTTCATGAAACAAGATCAAAGTTGAAGAAGAAAGTAGGAGGTGTTGAAAAAACAGGACAGCAGTGAACCGAAAAAAAGTTGGTCCATAACAAAACAAAAACCTATGTTATTTTAACACAAAGAAAGCCTACCTAACCTTTAGCTCGGGCTCTCACATTGCCCCCCTGGGAGCGCTCATTCCCATAGATACAATAGTTGTATCCCCCTGAGGGGTATCTCTCACCGAAAAATACCTCAGAAAACTGTGCATATCCCTTCAGGAGTGTAGGTCAACAAGGTACACTTAAGGAGAACCCTGTGGATGATTAATCCTATCTTCATTGAACTTAGTTACAGCCATCAAATTGAGAGCCCTTGAAGTTTAATAACTAATACACAAGCTACAGACACACTGGCCTCGACAGTTAATATATTATGAATTGAATATATATTTAATCTTATATACGTAGACATCTACTTAACGCACAGAAAAATCCAACACACTAAAACAGCTGACCAAAGCAACCGATGTCTTTGAATATTGAATAATAAAGCAATGAGAAAACGTTTACGTCATGAAAAGCACCTAATTATATACGACTATAATAAAATGAATTTCCCAGAGCTAAAAATTCGACACATGAATCCGAACAGTAAGTAACGCACACACTAAACTACATAATAATGGGAAAGGCCTCTCAAAACTGTAGTTTTTGTAGAGAAACCTAGATAATAGAAAATAATTGTTAATTGTAATTCTATGCCTTAGACACAAGCTAACCAGAACAATCAACCAGAAATTGGAAAAAATAAACAAATGAGGTACTAAGGAATATTTGCAAAGCACTATTGCAAAATTATTGGCACGGATCGTTCAATAATCAATTGTATATCAGTTACAAACAAAAACTTGATGTAATAATTCTTTATAATTCTCCACCAGTTGTGCATTCCTCAACCTTCAAATTCGGTGCTGCGATAGCGCGGGGTCTACCACACTTTAGCATGAGATCTACCTCTACCCAGTACTATAGCGTGAGGTTAGGTTACTAATGGATATTGCTTATTTCCATACATTTAATTTAGCGATAAACAATTTGTACATCTCAAACTGCACCTGGATTGGCGATATTTGGCGGTAGATCTCACGCTATTGTTGCACCCAAATTCCTATATTCTACGAAACTCTTCGATTGCTTGAGCTTTGTAGGTAGGTTAGCTGTATTCTCCATAAACTTCCTATTAGATTGACGTCTGACTTCTATGCTGGCCATTCGAAGACGCCAATTTTTCGATTATTTGAAAAATTCTTCGGCAATTCAGAACTATACTTGGGGTCCGCGTCCTGAACACAGCTCCAACGGCGACCCAGATTGAGCTGAGCTCTCGTACAACACTCTTTAATAAAAAATAATTTTATGGAAACGTTTCTACCGGGGTCGCCAGCGCAACGCCAATGTGGACCCCCAGCGCTGGCCAGGAATATCTCAGAGATTATGACTAAGGCAGACAACAGCAAGATACAAGAGGCTCACGCATTATGACACGTCATACTGAACATACAAGAGAGGCAATTAGCGAGGAAATTTTGATGGTGCATGGTTTAGGCTTGTGAAGAATAGTAATTTTAGGAGTTTGAATAGTTCCTCGTATCAGATCATGTCGTAAGCATTTATTTTTTGAAGAAAGGTCATCAGCTGATCTACGGGTGCATTGTGGCCAAGTATATTGATTACTGAAGGCGGCCGGCTATTGTCAGAGAAGACATCAAAGCATCGTCGTCGCGCATTGCGCAGCGCGACGCAGTCGAGTACGTGGCGCACCGTGTGGCGCGCCCCCAGGCACAGGCTCCTGTACCTCACTGTTCATGAGGTAGCTATGGGTGCGTATTCTCCATTAACTTTCTATTAGATTGACATCTGACTTCTATGCTGGCCATTCGAAGACTCCAATTTTCCGATTATTTGAAAAATTCTTCGCTAATTCAGAACTATACTTGGGGTCCGCGTCCTGTACACAGCTCCAACGGCGACCCAGATTGAGCTGAGCTCTCGTACAACAATCTTTATTTTGTTTTGGTTCAAAATATCAACTTGTTCTTTCATTTACATGATTCCATTAACCTTTAAAAATACTCCACGTCAAGATGCAGTAAAAATTTTTTCAAACAATAAGCTCTTACCTCTATGCTTCACTGTTGGAATGGTGTTCATTAGAAGATGTGCTTCACCAGATTTCCTGTACGCGTGTGATAAGGTCACAACTCTATTTAGTCTCAGCCGATCATAAAATGTTTCCAGACTACAATACCTTTTTCTACAAAACGTTTGGCCAATTAAATCCTCGCTCAGGGTTCATTGGCATTAGAAACTGCGTTTTTCTCGGGCAACATGAGTTCACACCTCTTTAACGCACCCAGAATGTCCTTCATTGTTTGCAAATCAGATCATTTCTCTTTTTGTACAGAGAGGTAAAATCTTCTTTCTTCCGTCTCTTATTAAACCCTTTCCTGAGTTCTTGATTTCTGTTTTCGTAGTTGATTAGGGAGTATCAAATTTCTTGGAGATTTTGTCGTACTCATCACCTTAGAAATGAAAATTTATAATTTCATTTCTAAGCAGTACATTATGTTTTTTGCATTCGGCCTTTAGTACTGATCTCACAAAAACGAGGGACAACTCTAAACTGATGACTCTCGGCGAGTAAGTAATATTCCGCACTTGAAATAGCGTTAAAAGCACCTTAAAAAACAATTTAGCACGCCATGTGTTTGAGTGAAACCTGATAGTTCTTTCATCAAGCTAAGGTAAAGGAAATAATAGAATGGGGCAATTTTTTGGCTGCAGATCAATTTCTCTATTTGTAATAAGGTTCAGGAAAATTATGCAATGACTTTGAAACTTCATGGGATTATTTCTCGTTATGCCCACACGTCTTGCATCAACATTAAGACAATGTTTTTTAATCTCCTACAACTCATTTGTACATATTTTGCGGTACCGTGCCAATAATTATGACAATCACTGCATATGCATAAACAAGCGTCGTTTTTACGAAGACGAAACGATGAAAATACAAGAAAAAACTAAATACCACTACAGAAACACAATGCCACTACTGTGAGCAAACACTATACCTGGAGTGCCAATTTCCATGTTTTGATGAAGCAAGGTGGATTTTCAGTCGACCCAATAAAATGTTCGTTTACTTTAACTGGCGGAAACATAACAGGCAGTTACTCCCGAGAACGCGCCAGCGCTCCTTACCCGCTGTGTACGACAAGCCAAGTTCTAAGAAATAGATAGACATCCTGTCCAACCGAATTAACAAAGACACTGATGTAGAACATATTGTTCTACAATTGAAATTACTGATGTAGAACATAATTTTGTTCTCAATACAACCACACTTTGGTTTGACTCGTCTTAAATCAAATGATTTGTGATGCAAGATGTTAAAGGATACTCTACACGTTGATATCGAAATTTTTCATGCACACTGTAATCATGAGAGTGTCTAGCACAGGCCACAAATAAAAAAAATGCACCGACCACTTAATTTAGTAAAGTAAAATCTCCCAGAGAAGACTGGCTTCCACTGCTCGTGGTGGAGACTGGAGAGACAGGCGGTGACAAGGTTGAGTCCACGTCCGCCGTATCAGATTGGGGTGGAACACAGTCCACCTTTTGGACTAAGTTCGAGGAGGCAGAATCTGTTTCCTTCATCTTCTCGGCTGGCACGGAACATTCTGCAGAAACAATGGGTGATGTATCAAAGTTTCCATCCTTGATTAGTGACGCGTTGAAACCAGCTTGCTCAACACCAATCTCACAACTCTTCTGTTTATCATTTTCTGTTAATTGGATACTGATCTCCTGGACAGTGGTGCCATCATTAGATTTTCCGATTACATCGACCACACGTTTTCTCACACCGGCGTTGGCATCAAAACCCTCGTCGGGTTTCAGAGAATAGCTTCCTGTTTGGTCGTCTGTACAACTGCCGTTTTTACAAGTCAAATCACGGTCCTTGCTCTCCGCATCAAAGCTATCCCCACCATCAGGCGATGATACAGGATCCCTAACGAGAGACGAGTCTTCTTCCTTTCCAAGAGAGGGACCAACCTCTAGCAAATCTTTTTTCTGGAGGGAAAGATTGGTTTCCTCATCCGGAAAAGAAACTTTCTTAGTACCAAATGCACCCTCATTCTCAAGAGAAGGTTTCAGTTTTTCAATAGACGACTGGTCAGATTTGTCCCCTCGGGAACGCTTTTTCTCGCGAAATGAATCTCTTTTCTTCAAGGAGGAGCTTCGTCTCTCGCGACGAGCACTCTTATCAGAAAGTTTCTCATTTGCGGCAGGTTCTGATGGCTGCAGCGAGATGTCCTCAGTTTGCTGCTGGAGTCGAAGCTCACCGTCGATGTCGCACAAGGGGCTGGGCTCAGCAAGGTCCCCAGACTGGGGCGTCTTTTTGCCGCTGCGCACGCCCTGCTGGGGGTCGGCCAGACGAGATGCCTTAGCCAGCTTGCGCTGTTGCCGCTGCTGATCCAAGTTCTCCTGGAAAAAAGCAGGATGCATTGCGATTAGTCAATATTTGTAATAAACCGTAATTTACACGAAAATTTATGGTCCACAGCAACATTTTAATAGACACTGATTTAGGCAAATTTGAGGCGAAGTAAAGCAGAGCACCCACACCAAGTTTGTCGACGCTGTCACAGTTCACTCGCCACTGAAATGAACGCAAAGCAAGAATTGAGAAGAAATGTACCTTAGTGTATGATGAAAAATGAAAATACCCGACTTCTTAAATCGAAAACAAATTTTGATGTTGAAGTTGAGAAAACGCTAACTCTCGAAGATATAAATAATGAAGGTCCTACTGAAAATTGGCGCAGAACTACAGTAGTTCGGCGTAGTAATAATAATACAACAATTCAGAAGTCGTGCCCGCTTTCATAGGAGTTTTCTTGCACTGTAGCTGCTTGTGTCACGGTAGAAAATTCGTCCGTTGACTCCCCTGGCAGGAAGCGAACCGCAGTAAGCGACTTTACATGAATGCGCTTGCTGGCGATATTTACTGCTGTTTGGCGCGTCTAATTTTCCAGACACAAACTACTTGGCGGCCAAATTTATCTTCGTTGCAACTAAAACTATTGAGGCAGAGCACTAACCTAAATCGGCCTCAATGTGCCAATTGTAGAGAACCAATAAAAAAAACATCTATTCCTGCCTGGGTAAAACATTTAGATATCATCCTCCATCTCGATGATGAGTCAGCGCGCCACACTTGCAACTGCAGTATAATGTTAAACTTCAGTCATACATTTTTCGTCTTAATTGAACCAAAGTAAAATTGGCTAAACAGATACTGATAGCCTGACGTGTGTGAGGGTTATTAGGGAAGTACGGTCCAATTGCTCATGATGCATAAGATAGATTAAAAAAAAATGTTTTTGTTCGATACGATACTTTACATGTTACTCTATTTTTTTCAACTTAGTTTTATATTTGCTTAACCCATTCCAAGCGGCAGGGAATTTACCGGAGCCAACAAATTTTGAAATGATCTATAATTAGTGGCGGCCGCTCTTCACGACCGTCACTTCTCTATGCCAAAAATTGTCGCGCCGCTAAATGGAAGTAATGAGCTTGTGACTAAATATAGTTTCTGCCACTTGATGGGATTAAGTTGGACTTAATTTTTCGAAATATAAGAATGAAAACGGCTTATTTATTACAGATTATTTGGATTCGTTTATAAAAAATACGGAGGAATAAATTTCAACTTGATTAATTTCTAAAATATAGACTTTTACTGGATTTTTACTTTTGACACGTACTGACGTTTTTTATACTCGAGTGCTGACGTAAAAAGAATAAGTTTGTTGATAGACCTTAAATATGAGGTTTTACGATCACAGATGGAATGGTACATCTGAATCTAGCTGATTTTTCAAATGCCCGCTTTCCCATCGTAGTCGAAAACTAGTCGAAAAGTCGAACTTACTAGTCGAAAGCTTGAACAGAAAGTATAAAAAGTATTTTGCTTCCAAAAGAATGTAAGATTTTTAAAATGAAATTATTACTATTACTATTATTATTATTATTATTATTATTAGAGGAGATTATTATTATTAGGGGACACTAAATATCGGTAAGTCAATAAATTTCAACACAACTGGGAAAACGAGCAAGAAAATGCTAGCGAAGCAGCTAGAGGAGCAAGATCTGCTACTCCTCCTGCCCAGCGATCAAGAACCACCCATATTGGCGACTAGTAAGACACTGAACTCATTGTCTGAGGAACTGAAATGAATGCCAGACAACACTTTTTTGCCCGGAGTCTTTATATTGTAGCCACCGCTTATGTGTAACAGGTGGAATGAAACAGCGACTAGATTTAGACGCACCGCTGAATGGGACCATTTTTGGGACGAACTATATATAGTTCCGCCGCTTGGAATGGGTTCAACATTTGTCACAACGTTCTACAAGATTTTGTATGTTTACGTCATATACATCTGCTGCCTAGCTGGCCTGATAGCGGTTTATTATGGACATTTTTCCGTCCGCCCTTGAAAGCTCACAACCACTTTCGCATTTTGCTGTCACTCATCGCATAGGGGCTGATGAACCGTTCTTTGCTGTCAAAAACCGAACCATTGACCGAATATCACAGTCGGCGGGTTAATTAATAGTTTCAAATATTTTGAACGGACGCTGTGAACAACTCACAGTACCAATACTACAGCAAATTACGTCGTTTGACGAGCAAGGCATGCCGAGAGTCGATGCGCATGCGTGATCCATGTTCGGGCGACATTCGATTAGCTACGGCGATTCGGACCTTACTTTCCCAATAACTCTCGTATATCTTTGATAGACGAGATCAGAGGGCTCTATACGATGTACTTCTGAGTACACGTCAAAAACAAATTAAGACACTCGACCACTCACTGTCAAACTTTTGATTCTTTTTTATCACTATGAATCAGTTGGCATTTTTTTTGTTAACGTAAAAAGCATGATAACTTTTCTACACATCCAGTGTGAAATAAATGAAATTATTGACACAAATTCTTCATACAGGGTTAGGTAGAAAATATCGAACTTTTGTAATCATCACAGCACACCATGAGCAAATCGAAACCATTATTATTAGTTAGTATGAGATTCGCCAGCCACATAAAATGCAATCTCAAGAAGGCGAAGAGAAAGAACCTTTAAGGAGGAATGGGGAGAAAGAACTGTAAAAAATGAAGTATCAATGCACAAGGTGTGTTCCTACTCAAGATATCCTGCGCAGAGAAGATCCGATCCGCCTTAAAGTTAGTTTTAGCCTGCCTTACCCAAAGAGGAAGAATGAAGTCACCATTAAGTATTGAGTTGAGGGAATGGGGAATTTATGCACAAGGTGTATTTCCACACAAGATCCCCTACGCATAGAAACACTAAGTTAGGAAAAGAAGATGATACACGAAAAAAAAGCCTAGGAAAAAAGTCAGAGATGAGAAACACGACAGCAGTGAACCGATAAAAACAGGTAGCCCGTAAAATTACAAAAAAACAATTCAATTGCAGCAAAACGAAGGTCTACCTGATCTTAAGCTCAGGGCTTTATTTGTTCCTCCCGGGAGTGCTAATTTCTATTAATGAGGTAGTTAGATCCCAACAAGGGAATCTCTCCATAGATTGAATAACTGTTGATTTTTGCTTGGTTGGTCTGCACTTCCCTACTCTCCTTTGAAACTGTATGCTTTAAACACTACACCATAAAGGCAAATTTTATTTTTCAAATTTGTTCGTCAATGTCTACAATTTGTTCAAAAGTTACCGTAACAAAAAATAGAGGACTCAAAGGAAAGAGGAAATCAGTAAAAACAGTTTTCACGAACGAATCATAGCAGAAATTCAAAAATAACTCCGTCATTTTGGTGGCACGGGGACAATGAATATTAATATTTGTTTAGTGCGGGCACCTGAATGACTAATATGGGGAAAATCGCCGGAGTAGTTGAGTTTGTATAGCAGATTTGCTTATCGCATACTTCCAGTTCTTGCAGAAATCTGAAAGTAATCAATGGAACGCAGAATAAACTAAACCTAAAAATTTGAGGATAAAAACTATGACACCCAAAATTGCAAATGAAAAATAATCAAAACGAAATTCAAATGACGCTGCGAGTGCAATATGGGCAAAACTGGTAAAAGTGCTCAGAAAATCATTTTCCTAAGGAAACATGGTTAAACTGGAGCAGAGCAGCAACACCTCATTGCAAGGAGACATAAAACGTACTGGTCTGACTCGGCTAATCGTTTGAGGAAGCATGCATGGGGGTAAAGATCCATGGTTTGACCTCCTGCAACATTGGGTCCCCAACGTTAGTAAATCTTCATTCCGCAAATGAGCCACTAGCAGTCTTCACAAAACAAGCTGCAGGTCTTCAGCCTCGTCTGTCACGCAACTTTATCTCACTCGAGTACTGGGGCAATCACAAGTCTTCCCCGGAAAAGATGTGCCAATCATAAGTTTTCACGGGACATGAGCAAACTCACACTCGCCACACACTTGCCTTCATACACAAAATACAACACACGCCTGCAGTACACAACACACATCTGGAGTACCCAACCCCCGCCACCCACCATACGCCTGAAGTACCCAACACCCGCCACTCACCATACGCCTGAAGTACACAACACACCAGCAGTGCCCAACACCCGCCACTCACCATACGCCTGAAGTACACAACACGCCCGCAGTACACAACACACTCGCAGTACACAACACACCCGCA